>JANZLX010000005.1:34705781-34719200 GCA_025531955.1 Erythroxylum orinocense
AATCAGTAATAGACAGATATGAGGAGATAAAATAGGAATGTACATCAATTATGATATACTTTAATAGTTATTACCTAACTTGCCTGTTCGAAAGAGTCAAGTATCCATCTTCAAGATTAAAGGATTATGTCTCAAATGTAAATACTTCTTCATACAATTTCTCCTCAACTGTTAGAAATTTCTCAAATCAGTTACCTATCTTAGGTATGCCATATGCTCCTCCCTCTTTTCCTTTTATTTAACCACCTTGTTTTACCCCATCCTACTTGAATTTCACGTTAAATTTATCAAGTGTTCATGAAACTAGGAGTTATAATCAAGCTAAATTGGATGAAAATTGGGTTATGGCCATGCAATATGACGCATTAGAGCAAAATAATACATTGTAGATAACTTCTTTGCCTCCTAACAAGAAAGCTATAGGTTCTAAATGGGTCTATAAAGTCAAATTTAAACCTGATAGAAGTGTGGATTGGTATAAGGCATTATTGGTTGCTAAAAGGTACAATCAAATTGAAGGCCTTAATTATAACGATAGTTTTTCTCCATTTGCTAAACTAGTCACTGTGCGTCTGTTTTTTGCCATTGTTTTTGCCAAATCTTAGCCACTACATCAAATTGATATAAACAATGGTTTTCTCCATGATTTTCTTGACGAAGAAGTATTTATGTTACCACCTGAAGGTTACCAAAAGTTGGCCCAGATCAAGTTTGCAAGCTCGTTAAGTCTCTTTACGAACTTAAACAGGTTTCTAGATAATGGAATTTGGAAATTTATGCTAAACTCCAATAATTTGGGTTTATTTAGTCTAAACATGACCACTGTTTATTTGATATAAATTATAATTCTTCTTTCTTTGCTCTCATCATCTATGTAGATGATGTGTTAATTGTAGGGAGATACGAGCGATATTAAATATCGCAGCGGAATAACATAAGCAAATCTCCCTCTTTGTGCAAACATAATAGGAAGGAGAAAAACTTAAGCAAAGGGAAAAATAATGAATGTATAAAGGGTACATGATGATAAAAACTGTTCACTCTAATCCTATGTGTGACACACTCTTCACAAAATTGAACACAATTTTGTGGCTAACCCTCTCAAGATATTCCTCACAATTTTATACCGAAAATTGTGGCTTGACTCTTACACACACACTAAATATATTGCAGCACACACACACATATATAGAGAAAAGAACCGCCTTAAAGTCACTTGCCGCCTCAATTCATGGTCCCCATAATCCTTAACATGCAAGAATTCATTTGGTCAAGTTTGACCATGAGATGGCCATGAAATATACGTGGCCTTTGTTATGGCCATGTATCTTTACAAGCAAAAGTTGCATTTGGCTTCTTCTACTTTTAATATTACTTAATTCCCATTTGAGCAGGAATCTTAACAATTCTCCCCCTCACACTCATATGGGAGGTCTTGTCATCCCCGCAGTTGATCGATAAAATTCAAACTTTTCTCTTGTAACAACTTTTGTAAGCATATCTGATACATTATCTTCGGTGTGAATTTTCTCAAGTTGTAACAAACTTTGTTCAAGTGCAACTCGAATCCAATGATATCTTTTATCGATATGTTTGGATCGTGAATGAAAAGAAGAGTTCTTGGCAAGATGAAGAGCATTTTGACTATCGCAAAATAACTCATATTTATCTTGATGAAAATCAAGTTCTTGGAGAAAATCCTTTATCCATAACATTTCTTTACAAGCTTCCGTTGCAGCAATAAACTCGGCTTCTATAGTAGACAATGAAACACACTTTTGTAACTTTGACTGCCAGGATACTGCTCCCCCTGAAAACATAATCAAATAGCCTGAGGTAGGCTTTTGAGAATCTTTATCTCTAGCCATGTCAGCATCCGCGTATCCAACTAATATAGGCTTGGTAGATCCAAAACATAAACAAAATCTGGATGTGCCCTGAAGATATCTGAAAATCCACTTTACTGCAGCCCAATGTTCCTTTCCTAGATTGGAAAGAAAACGACTAATAACACCAACTGCGTGAGCAATGTCTGGTCGCGTACATACCATGGCATACATTAAACTCCCAATAGCTGAAGCATATGGAACTCGTTCCATTGCTACTTCGTTTCATCAGTAGAAGGACATTGATCTTTACTAAGCTTAAAGTGATTAGCAAGAGGAGAACTAACCACTTTAGCTTTATCCATGTTGAATCTTTGAAGTATCTTTTCAATATACTTTTCTTGTGTCAACCACAACGTCTTGGAAATTTTGTCGCGGACAGTCTTCATCCCAAGTATCTGTTTTGCTAGACCTAAATCTTTCATAGAGAAATATTTATTCAATTGCTTCTTTAAGTCATCAATTCGAGAAGCATTCCTGCCAACAATCAACATGTCATCTACATAAAGTAGGAGAATGATAAAACTATCATTAAAGAATTTATGGTAGAACATGCAATGATCAGAAGCTGTCTTCTTTTAATTCTGCTCCCCCATAACTGATTAGAACTTCTTATACCACTGTCTTGGTGCTTGTTTCAAGCCATACAGGCTTTTCTTTAGTCTACAAACATAATCCTCTTTTCCTTTGACCTTGAAACCCTTTGGCTACTCTATGTAAATCTCTTCCTTTAAATCTCCATGAAGAAAGGCTATTTTGACATCCATCTGCTCTATTTCAAGATTAAGGCTTGCGGCTATACCCAGTACTGTCCGAATGGATGTCATCTTCACCACTGGTGAGAAAATTTCATCAAAATCAACTCCTTTTGTTGGTCGAAACCTTTAACCACCAACCTTGCTTTGTATTGAGGATGTGGGTTATGTTCCTCATGTTTGACCCGATACACCCACTTATTTTTCAAAGCTCTTTTGCCTTTAGGTAGCTTAACTACTTCGAATGTCTTATTTTCATGCAAGTATTTCATTTCATCTTGCATGGCTTCTATCCATTTTCCTTTGTGTTCATCTCCTATAGCTTCTTCAAAATTTTCTAGTTCTCCTTCGTTAGTCATCAAGACATAATCATCTGTGGAGTATCTTATAGAGGGTTGTCGTACTCTAGAAGATCTCCTTACTGGGGTAGAAGAAGCCTCTGGTATTGGCAGTTGATTATGCTCATCATAATCCGACTCTATCTGATTTGGAGTATCATTTTCATCTGTATCCTGCTGATCATTTCGAGCCTCATCTCCAACCTATCTAGGCACCATTATTGGAGGAACTGCATCAAAATTGGTTGAATCATCGTTAGATTTTGGGACCTTATCAATGTCTTCAATGGTCTCGTTTTCAACAAATACAACATCTCGACTCCTAATCAGCTTCTTATGTACTAGATCATAAAACTGATATCCAAGATTATCTTCACCATATCCAATAAACACACATTGTCGTGTCTTGACATCAAGCTTCGACCTATCATTCTTAGGAATGTGAACAAAAGCTTTACAACCAAAGACTCGCAAATGATCATAAGAAATATTCTTCCCTGTCCAAACTTTTTCAGGAACATCTAGTTGTAAAGCGACACAGGGGGACCGATTAAGTACATGTATAATTGTATTCAATGCCTCCCCCCAAAAAGACTTTGATAGCTTTACATGTGAAAGCAAGCATCCGACTCTTTCCATCAACGTTCGATTCATCCTTTCAGCTACTCCATTCAACTATGGTGTGTTTGGAGGTGTAGTTTGATGTCGAATTCCTTGACTTTTGCAATAACCATTAAAAGGTCCGGTATACTCTCCACCATTATCTGTTTGGATAGTTCTTAACTTCTTCCCAGTTTGTCTTTCAACTGAGGCTTGAAATTGCTTGAATACATCAAGTACTTGATCTTTCATCTTCAAAGGATAAGCCCAAATTTTTCTGAAATGATCATCCACAAATGTTACGAAATATGAAGCATCACCTAGTGTTTTTGTCTTCATAGGACCACACACAGCTGAATGCACCAATTCCAATGGACTCTCCTTTCTAGAAGGTGAGGAGTCCTTAAAGGAAACTCTATGTTGTTTCCCAGTAAAACAATGAGAACATTTTCTTAAATGCACATTTTGCACTCCAAACAAGATTTTCTTCTTTGCGAGTATGGACATGCCTTTCTCACTCATATGACGAAGCCCTTTATGCCATAAATCAACTGTATTTTCATCCTCTATTGCATTTAACACGCTTTTAGAAAGCTTAGCCTGCATTAAATACAGTGTTGAATGGTTATTTCAACTAGCCACTACCAGAGAACCTTGGTGAGTTTCCATTGGCAATTGTCAAAGGTATTGCAAAACCCTTCATCATCGAGCTTGCCTATGGAGATCAAATTCAACTGAAGATCTGGAACATGTCTGATGTCTTTTAAAACCAAATTGGTTCCAATAGATGTCTCCAAAGAAACATCTCCAACTCCAATTACCTTAGCCATGCCATTGTTGATCGTCCTAACAACACCATAATCTCCTGGTATGTAAGATGTAAAGAACTCCTTGTGAGAGGTAGCATGAATGGAGGCTCCGCTGTCAATAACCCAAGTAATCTCTTGTTAAGCAAAATTGACAATATTATTTTCCAAAAGAAGGAAGAATGAATCTGTAACCATAGTAGCTTTTTCATCACCACTACTATCATCTTTCTTCCCATCTTTCTCTTGATTCTTTTCCTTCTTGAGCTTTCGACAATACTTTTTGATGTGCCCTTTCTTGTGACAATAATTACACTCTATATTGGAAAATTTTTTGGATCTTCCTCTGCTCTTTTCTCGAATTTTTGGACCTCTACTCTGGCTCCTTCCCCTGGTGGTTATAGCTAAGACGTCTTATTAAGAAGAATAAGAAGAAGAAGTCCCTTGTGATCTTCGCCTCATCTCCTCATTTAAGATTCCACTTTTAACTGTTTCCATCGTTACAACACCATGTGGAACAGAGTTGGTCAGAGAAATCTTCAAAGTCTCCTAGAATTCTGAAAGTGATGCAAGTACTAAAAGAGCAAGTACTTCATCGTCGAATTTAACTCCCATGTTAGAAAGCTGATCCACGATCCCTTGAAATTCATTCAAGTGATCTATTAAGGAATTTCCTTCTCGGTATTTCAATTGTATCAACTTTGTCAGATAAAATAATTTATTATTACCAGTTTTGGAAGCATACAGCTGCTCAAGTTTATCCCATAGCACTCTGGCATGTGTTTCGTCGCAGATGTGATTGTAGACGTTGTCTTCAACAAATTGCCGAATAAAAACACACACTTGTTCATACTCAAACTCCCACTCTTCATCAGATTTATTTTCTAGCTTTTGAGTGTTGAATACTGGTAAATGCAACTTCATCACAAATAAAAACTCTTTCATTTTGTTCCTTCATATATACTAGTTGGTGCCGTTAAGGCTGATCATCTTCTATATTTTTTCCTCCATTGTTCTGCAAAGCTAACTTGTCAGAAACTTGGCTCTGATACCACTTGTAGGGAGATACGAGCGATATTAAATATCGCAACTGAATAACAGGAGCAAATCTCCCTCTTTGTGCAAACATAATAGGAAGGAGAAAAACTTTAGCAAAGGAAAAAAATAATGAATTTATAAAGGGTACATGCTGATAAAAACTATTCACACTAATCCTATGTGTGACACATTCCTCACAAAATTGAACACAATTTTGTGGCTAACCCTCTCAAGATATTCCTCACAATTTTATACCGAAAATTGTGGCTTGACTCTTACACACACACTAAATATATTGCATCACACACTCATATATATAGAGAAAAGAACCGCCTCAAAGTCACTTGCCGCCTCAATTCATGGTCCTCCATAATTCCTTAATAGGAAAGAATTCATATGATCAAGTTTGACCATGAGATGGCCATGTATCTTTACAAGCAAAAGTTGCATTTGGCTTCTTCCATTTTTAATATTACTTAATTCCCATTTAAGCGAGAATCTCAACATTAATCACAAGCCCCGATGAGGACGTTGAAGATTTTTTACATTTTGTCTTTACTGTCAAAGATCTCGGATCTACCAAGTATTTTCTTGGTCTTGAGATAGCTTGATCTTTTGCAGGAATTTATCCTAATTAACGAAAGTATATCCTTGATATTTTGCATGATAATGGTTTACAAGGAGCCAAACCAAATGTTATCCCTCTCCCTACCAACATAAGACTTCGGTCAACTACAGATTCTCCTTATTCAAATGCAGATCAATATCGCAGGTTGATTGGTCGTCTACCTTATCTTAACCTTTCATGACCTGACATCTCTTTTATGGTACAAGAATTAAGTCAGTTCATGATTCTCCATAAACCACTCATTGGGATGCTACAGTCTATGTTCTACGTTATCTCAAAGGTTGCCCAACTACAAGTTTGTTTTTTCTTTGCAACTCCAACCTCAATCTCAAAGGATATTATAATGTTAATTGGGCTACATATTTATTTACTTGCAAATCAATTACAAGTTACTACATTTTTCTTAGTTCATTGCTTGTCTCTTGGAAAACCAAGAAGCAAACTATTGTTTCGCGATCCTCTCCCAAAGCATAATACAGAAGCATGGCTACAATAGTCTGTGAACTCCAATGGCTCACTTATTAGTTGAAGGATTTTCACATTTCGCTTGAATTACTGATTCCTTTATATTGTGACAATCAAGCAGTTTTACATATCGTAGTTAATCCTGTGTTCCACAAACACACAAATCATCTTCATATTGACTGTCATCTCATTCAAGACAAGGTTAAGCAAGATTTTATTTAACCAACACACATTTCGTCTACACTACAATTAGCAGATTTGTTTACTAAACCTCTTACAGTTCCTATCTTAACTAAGCTATTTTCCAAGTTGGGTTTGGTTGATTATCACCGACCTCCAACTTGAGGGGGGATGTAAAATATATATAGCAAAGTAGAATAGTATTTAAGTTAAAACTTAGCTTATAAATTTGTTAAAGAAATGGTTAAAGTTAGTTTGTTAACAACCTTTGATAGTTAATATTGCTCAATTGCAATATGTATATAAACAAACTCTTTTCAATAATAGATATAGCAAATTCTTATTTTGCTTCATTTAGCTAAATCTATTCACTATATGTAACTAGTGTCCATAACTATGAGTCATTATCTCTACTTTTTGCATATTTTGAAGTCTTTACTCTAATTTCCTATTATGCAAGGCTCAATATCTTGTTTATGCTAAAAAATAATATATTAATTTGGATCTAATATACATCTTTTTGTGGTCTTGTGGAGTTAAATGAAGAAGAAGAAAGACAAAGGTAACTATATCTTTGGGAATAACCAAATTCTTAAACTCTTTATATATAAAGAGATATTTTTCTAGTGAAAATTTTGAACTAATATATGTATTGATGAGAAATAATATACTGTAAAAATAAAGTAGTATAGAAGAAAGTAAAGAAGAATATAAGAAATTTTTTAATGAAATTTAGTTAATTTAGTATGCTTATATTCTTATAAAAATAACAAGTTTAAACCTCAAATAACAACTAATAATAATATTCTAATATTCGACTATAAGGATATAACACCCATAATATGTCTAGATCCCTATGCTCCTTATGGTTTGATTTTCACCCAAAATGATAGTAATAACTTACGTAGTGACTTAAATTACTGGAAAATGATAAACACAAATAAAGTTAAATTACTTACTCTAATTTTAATATATGATTATTGAACTCATTACTTATGCCTAAATTGCATCACGTAAATTCAAAGAACATGTCAACAATTATAAAATTGCAAATCTTGCATATAATATCATAATTTATTTTTAAAACATTTTGTACAATATACATTAGTACTGTCAAAACTAAAAATAACTTGTAATATTTTCCCTATAATGGTTCATGTCCTTTTTGTGCTTCATAAATCTTGGTAATCAAGGTTAGTTAACATTGCAAAAGTATTCAATTATGCCCTAATCTTAATCCTTGTACCTTTAGTTTTAACTGTAACTTTCTTGACTCATAAGGCTTCACCTTTCCAAAAAGCCTAAGCCACAATCTTGCTATATTATATCAATATAACCACCAACTTCCATTGCCAATAGGAGTGATGAATATTGTGGTTATTGCTAGTCTCTTGCTTCCTATGACAATTTTTCATACTCATTCGACCACTAAAACTTCACACTTAGTTATTATAGTGAGCTAACTTCGCTTCTCCACTATCTTATCCCTCTTTGGTAGTAAGCTCGGCTAATCCTTTAGGAATATATCATAAATTTTTCTTAGTACCTAAAACTAGTTTACCTCTGCTTCTTATTCATTGATCATACACCAAAACTACCATGTACCCATATCCCTCAGTCTACATCCTTTGCTCACCCTAGTTGACCTCTTTTACAGAACCAGGCCTCTTTGTCCTTAGACTACCAAAATTTAGCCACTTTTATTGACAATATGAGGGTGCATATTGCTTTTCAAATTAATCCATACATAGTATATGACATCTAATTCTCACTTATTTGTAACCATTAAACTAATCAATAACTTTATCCTATTAATTCTCATGATACAATTCCTAAATATATTATTGATCACTAGAGCTTTCAAATAAAAATGCATGTCCATCTTGAGCCTCAGACATCATAACATAAAGCATTCATCCACACTAAACACATGCACCGGAATTTAAAGATAAAGTGCACAATTTCAGTCACAATTTAATTACATAAATGCAACTTTGTAGCATATGCATAAATACATATGTAGGCAATATTCAAATAAATATTTTTATGTTTATTTACATACATATCAAAAGGAAGCAATATTGTAATTGATGTTAATGCATTTAAACTTCTTCATTTTATATTTTGTATCTGTTTAATAATAGACAATACTGAACATATTATTTATTTATTTATATAAAATTTTGGAAAGAACCTCTATACTATTTCTAATATATCAATGTTTAAAGAATGTAAAAACAACTTTATTATAAAAATATACTTTCCAAAAACATTTATTATAAAAACATTCATGTACGGCACACAATGATGAAAGCAACTATTATTTATTAAAAGTTAATCTATGTTATAAAAATTTAAGTATGAAATAACAATATTTTTAATATATATTTATAAGAAGCTTATCATATTTATTAAAGATATATACTTATGATAAGAATATTATAACTAGTCCACACAGGCGTATTATGAAAGAGTAGATTTCATTTTAAACATTTATTATAAAATTTAAAACATAACATAAAAGTAAAACTAATATGCGTTTATAAGAACTGAAACTAATTTTAAATGTTATTTTCATGTATTTCAAAGACTTTTTAGTTATTTTCTACATGCAATGCATTATGAGAAGTGCATTAAACTTTTTTAGTTAGGCTAAATTTACAATACAAGAATTTTAAACTTTCTTGAAATTATATAATATAACTAATAATTATACATGTAATTTTTAGTATTTTTTGAATTTTGTCTTATATCTATAAAGAATTAAAAAAAAGATTGTTACATCGTATCAAGCACGTAGAAAAAGTAAAAGCTTTTAATTTAGAATTTATTATCTTTATTTGAACTTCAGTGATATGAGGCGTGCGTCTCAACGCAACAAAACCCCTAGGTCCTGAGTTCGAGCGGCAAGACCTTCCAGCGTACCGCATTGGGGACAATACCTGACCGGTGAGGCTCGCGGCCCAAACCAAAACTTAATATTTATATTTCAATACAACTATGTGAATAAATAATTTGTTTAATATTTTTATTATAATTTACAAAATAATTTAAGGTCTATTATCAAAATAATTTACATTCACAATATATAAAATCAATTTAAACTTAACTATATCCAAGTATTTCAAGTTTTTCTTTTATAAAATTTAATTTATTTTTACAAAAATTATCTTATTAAATTGAGACGAATTGTTCATAATAATCGATGTAAACTGCTTTCTAAAAAGTACCTAAAAGAACATATATTAAATATAAATATTGGATGCTTATATTCATAAAATAGTAATTATATAATTAATTAGATTATTTAAATATAAAATCTAGTGTAATTCTAGCTAATAAATAAAGAGTGATAATAGTTAGTCTCTTACAATAAGACTTGAAAATTGTATGCTTTCTATTTAGAAAAAAAATTTCTGTTTGAAGTGAAATTCTTGGAGGAACCGAGGAAGGAACTCGAGAAGTCAAGTAGCATTGAGCTTATATAAAATACGAACAGCTATTAGTTATTCTTATTGATGATTTTAAATTAACACGATAAAAATGACAAGTACATCACGTGAAAAATATTGATGACGAGTACAAACTCCAACTCCACCGATAGAATAATCGAGTGTACGTACGTGCCATTCATTGTCGACTGCTACTTGAAGGAGATGTGAGTGGGTGTCTTAGCCTGTATCAGTATGGGACTATCTTGACAAGCAAGGCTTCTATAGTGTGAAGAAAATGGACAACTCTTTACCCTTGAGAGTTCTTATTAGCCAGTAGCTACACATTTGTATTTTTAATCTCCGACTACAGGAAACAAGGCTCTTTTTTCTTTTCTGTTGTTTTTTTTTTGGATTCACTTTCTTGTTGAGAATAAAAGAAAGAAGGGACCATCCCATGCGTCCTTGTCAATTCTGTTCATAGGACCTGGACACGCGCAAAGTCTTCCAACTCTCACTTGGGTTAGGCTGCTACCAGGCAAGTTTCTAGAAAGGACATCTGTATGTTTTAAGATCTGGATCACTGCATCATTAAACGTTAGCCTATAATTCTCGTTTGTAGACTTCGGTAATCTTTGGGAATTGCATTTCCCTCTCTCTTATCTATAAAAAGGTAGGAGATGATTTGAACTCTTTACACTAAAACTACATTTCCAATTGGCCATATCTTTCCCTTTTTTCATGTTTATGCTCTAATAATCTATATTAAGTGAAAAGTTGATATATTCAAGCTTACCTTACCCCTTCATTTCTATATTAGCAGGCTTGAAAGGGGACATACTTTAATGGTCAATTAGGTTGCCTTGTTAAATAGATAGTGATTTAGAAACAACTAGCTGAGCCTTAAATCAAAGTTTGGAGAATGGTAGCAGCGACAATATCAGGCCAGGTTTAATAATATATAATTTAACTGGAACTAAAAGTCTACTAAATAGAATGTCAATTTCCATTTTTAATTAACTCAAGGCAGTTAAATTAGTGAAAAAAAAGGGTACTTTTTTACCCAAAAAAAAAGTTCATAAATTTCACTAGAGTTTAAACCTTGATATAGAGGCTTTTAACCTCACGTCCAGGTATACAAAAGATCTGTAAAATGTAGAAATGAAAATGTGTTATGGCTTTTGTGCTAAGTGCTATAATGCCTTCAGATTGTCACTTGAATCATTAAGGAGCCATATGACATGGACATATTAAAATATTTGAATAATAGATACTATTTAGAATGAACTTCAAATTTCATACTTTTTTTGTTTAATTTTAATATCTTCCTTAAAATTATTAATTTTCTCGTTTTTGTTAAATTAAGGGATGTTTTCGAAAATAAACATTTTATTAGGTTGTCCTTGTAAAGAATTTGTCAAAACTCACCTTTGCAAGAATATTTTAAAATTTCTCATTTATGAGCGATCAAACAAAATGTGGATTGTCATATACACAATCAACTATAATCGGTGACCCAGTTGGAAGTTCCCAGCCATTTTTTGCATGTTTCATGTATGCAATTATATATTCGTGGTATAGGGGTGAGTCAAAGTCAAATTTTTTTTTTGGATTTGGGGTCTTATTAATGAAAAGTGGGTTCTTGTTAACGATACTTGTCCCGTTTCAGGATGTAGCACGTTTTCGTCTTTAATTATCTGTAAACCTGGCATGAATCTGGACGTAAACCATCTGCTTATAATGTCCCTCTCTTGCGACTTAACTAACACCTCCCTTTCTCAACTTATAGTTTCTCATGGGAATCCTGAGATGATTAATGCTAGCTACTTGATACAGATCGAATACATATTTACTTAACTACACCAGTCTTAAAGAGTTCTGATTTATTCAATGTGCATAGCTCCATTTCTTGATTGTTTTTCGTCACCACTCAATTTCTTCAGATTAACCGAATCTCAGAAGTGCTAATTCCTTTTTTAAATGAATAATTTTTATCAAGTATATATTCCATCTACATATTCTAAGTCTATGCAGGAATTAGAGAAGTAATATACAAATCCATTTTTTATGTATGTTTTGAACCAAATGTGAACTTATTCCCCCTAGATATTCTTATTTATGCAAGAAAAAAAATGTCATATGTGGCTATATAAAAATCATATATATATCAGGTTGGGGGAGTAGTCCAATTAAAGTTGTTTCTCTTGGAGGATCGGTACGATATATGTTTAAAACTTCATCCAAGTGAACATGATTTAAGAAAAAGGGAGAGATGTCTGTTATGTCAAATGTGTCATAGTGAATTAGTGGTTTTAAATACAGGAGGGGCCTTTAGCATATTATTGTCAAATCCTCAGTGCTCTATGGAGTTTATGGAAAAAATATCAGTTGAATCTGTTTATAAGATATGTAAGATTACTACTAACTTTCTATTGACGTGATTTATTGGTCTACATGTTTTTCTCAACTGCTATAGAACTCATGCATAGGTCTGTAAATCTGAATGTTTAAATACATGTACATTGCAAGATAAGCATGTAGTGGTATTTCATGTATGGTTATATTGAAGCCATATGATAACTGGGTATAGTAACAAAAATAGAAAACGAAAAGCTTTTTTCTCATCCATCACTGTTTTAAAATTTAATACTCCCTCCTATCTAAAATAAAAGTTGTTTTAGAGGGATGCACACTTATTAAGAAAGTTAATGAAATGTTTGATTTACCTTTATTAATTGCATGTTGAAGTATCTCGAAAATATAACCTGTGTAATCTATGTAATTAAGATACAAGAAAAATGAAAGGGTAATTTTGAAAATAAAATCATAAACATGCATGAAAGTCACGAACGATACTTATTTTGAATAATTAAAATCTCTCTAAAACGACTTTTATTTTGGATAGGAATATAATCATTTCAGTGGCAACCCCCTTTATGGCACTAGTTGCTTCTATGTTCATATAAGGAGAATGTTTGACTCATCCAGGATGAAATAGGAAAAGCAAATAATGTAACACCCCACTTCCGAGTGACCCGAACCCGATATCATTGGCGATATCCGAGTCCGTGTCCCGTAAGGGTGGCGTATTACATCAGTCAGTAAAACTCGGTATACATTTTTTTTTTGAACCAATCATTCCACGTTAAAAGGAAATAGTTTTAGTCATTACACATTCACGCGGAATAAGCAGTAAACAGTAGAAAATGTTTGTAGTTATAATTATTACTATCATTTAGCAATATTTTACAGTAACCATAAAGTTCACATACTAATCAGTTTACAAAGATTG
>JANZLX010000005.1:34731289-34741840 GCA_025531955.1 Erythroxylum orinocense
TTAGTGTTATTTAGAATTGAAATCAAGGATTGAATGAGTTTGGAAAGGATTTTGAGAAGTTTGTGTTCGGTAATGTCAAACTTTTTAGGATTTGATGATTTTGTTATGTTTGTTGATGTTTCTGGCTTAGAATGAGTGTAGAAATGGTGTAGGAGTGTTGATATAAGGTTAACACAGGTTTTTGTTTGAGTTGTTGGACGATTCTAGTTTGAGTTCTGCAGAAAAATCTGGGTTTTTGGATGTTTCTGGGTTGCTCGTCGCAACGAGCTCAAGAACACGTCGCGACGAGTTAATTAATTAAATCATCGGGACGAGCCTTTGTGCTCACGACAAGCGCGACATCCGTCGTCGCGACTACCGTGGCGTTTGTCGCGACGAGGGGGTGTTTGTCGCGACGAGGAGGCAGTTTTTCAGCATAGATGAGTCTATTTCTTTTGGGCATTTCTTAAGATGTAGATGTCCAAATGAGATGAGGTTTGAATCGTTGTGATCTAGGAGTATAGGGCTTCGAGTTTAGATTATTTTCTGATTTTTCTCGATTTGTAATAGGAAACCTAGAAGATCCGATTTAAGATCAAGAGGCCGGACAATACTGAGTTCGAGTTATCAAAAATCTATAGGTGGGTAATGTATTTATGGTTATTGTGTGATTAGGCAAACTCTTGCTTATGTGTGAGTATATGTTCTAGGTTGTACATTGACTGATGCATGACCTTCTGATTTACTATGTGGAAATTATTCGTCATTAGATAACATGATTCTGACTATGTTATGCCTTGATATGGCATTCTGTGTAAATGAAAAGCATGAAAATTATCATTTGATAAAATGATTCTGAGCATGATTCTGTGCTTCTGTTTGGGCGAGAGTGGAACCATTCTGTTCGTCACGTGCACGTTGACAAGAGCCTTCTCCCGGCTGCCCGCTTGTGGCCTATGAGCTCCGTATGGACTCATTCTGTTCATGAGGTTAACTTCGGTTTCCTCATTCTGTTCCATGGAACCCTCGAGCCGTTTGTATGTGCATTGCATTATGGATTTGTTCATTTCGAAGCATATTACGTGATATGTGACATGAGTTATTAAGATTGAAATTGACTTTGGTATGATTGCTAGAATTTTTAGACATATATCTATACATATGCTTGATTTTGTACTGATTATTGGTGGCTATAAATATATTAGCCACTGAGCTGTGTAGCTCATCCCATCACTTTCCCTCCTCAGGTGCAACCCAAGACGACAGTTGATCTTTTGCAAGGCATCGAGCGCTCCTCAATAGTTAGAGGCTTTTTGTACTAAGTTAGTATTATTTTGGATAGTTCATTGAGCATCTCATTATTGAGCATCCCGATGTATTTTGCTTCTAGCATGGATCTGTTGAATATTTTGCTATTGAAATGACATTATTGGATGATTGTGTTTAGTTCGATAGAGTTGATGTAGATGAATGTATGGTCGAGTGAGATAAGTATGCTTCCGCAGTTTATCTCTTTCGTTTGTTCCGGCGGGTTACCCCGGGTTCAACTTTGGGGGCCGGGACTCGGGCCCAACGGTCTTCGATTCTGAATCCGTTTTAGATAGTTGGGCTCCAGGAACGGGGTCCAGCACGGTTCGGCTGGGCTCCGAAAACGGGACCCAACAGTGACTAGGTAATTTAATGCCTTTATAGTTGTTACAGCTTTTGATATGCCCTTTGTTCTTGTATAAAGGAATTACCATCCGACATCTCCACTCATCTAACATTTTGGTAAACTTAAGGATCACATAAAAAGCATGGCTAGCCAAGTAATACCCTCTTCACCTAGGCTCCTCCACACTTCTATAGGTATCTCGTTAGGTCCTACTTCCCTACAACCCTTCATCTCCCTTAACATATTCTTAATTTCATTTCTCCTATTCTGTGGGTAGTAAGTAAAATTACGAAACCTTTCAAACAAGTTAAAGTCACCTAAATGAATGTTATCCTCTACGCCTTCATTCAAGAGGCTATAGAAGTCCCTTTGCCATCTAATATTGATGTCATTTTCAGCTACAAACACCCATCCTATTTCATCTTTTACTCAACGGACTTAATCAAAATCCCTTCATTTCCTAGCTTTCACTAACTTAAAATATCTTTTTCTCTATCTTTAGTATTCAATCATTGATAAATTTTCTCATAAGCTTTACTTTTAGTTTATGAGATGATCCTCTTCGTCTTATTCTTTGCCAGTTTTATACCTTTCTTTATTATTGACTCTCTCTACCTCTATAGAGCTATCCCATATAACTTTATAGGTAACTTTCTTGAACTTAACTTGTTCTTAAACATCTTTATTCCACCACCAAGACTCCATCTTACTATCCCTTGTCCATTTAGAAGTACCCAAGGTCTCTATAGTTGTGTTCCTAAAAAAAATTGCAACTCTCTCCCATATTTGATTAACATCTCTTACCAAACTCAAATCTTCTTCATACATTACCTTATCCTTATATTTTTTCACCATATCCCCTTTCAAATTGGTTCACCATATCCCCAAATACCTTATTATGAAGATTAACCTTTTTCTTATAGTTTCCCTCAAATTAATTTTTGAAACAGTCTTATTGTCATCAGTATAGTTACACAAATATCAGGCCTCTAATGACATCCATACTAATTGGTTGAGAGAACTTTAAAAGTGGTGCAGAAAGGGGTTTTGTGGATGCAAACTGCATTGTTGAGGTAATGACAAGCACTCCATAATAAGGCTTTGTTTTATTACAAGTTCTACTACAATTTTATGGTGTAGTAAAAAAAATTGTCGTGGCTCTTTCAAGTTGTGAAGTAAAGTATGTAGTAGTTACTATGCTCACTTAAGAATCTTTGTGGCTTAAAAGCCTTATTCAAAAAATGATATCCACTCTTAACTACCCAGTTCCCGTTTATTTTAATAATGATATTGCAATAAAGCTTGTTACAAATCTAGTGTTTCATGCAGATACGAAACACATTAAAACTAATTTTTCATTTTGTTCGAGAGAAGATGTTGACTCAAGATATTGAACTACAAAAAATAAGAATTGAAGAATTAGTAGTTGACATTTTTACTAAAGCACTTTCCAAAACTAAATTTGAAATATCGCACGAAGCTCTTGGTGTTATTGACAGTAAGTTTGCATTACAATAAAAGCATTAGTTCAACTATTTTAGCTATTGCATTGTTGTAATGTTATGGTTTTCATTTTCCTCTTATGTACACACATAAGAGAAAAGCATAGGAGAGTTTAATTTGTGGGGTATAAGAAAAACCCATGTTTAAGTCAACGCTTTAAAAATTGGACCGGATATCGAATTGGTCGAAGGAAAGGTTTAAGGTTTAGAGGTTCAACCGATAGTGAATCGCTATAAAACCGGTATACAATAAATAAGAAGTAAAACTTATAAGAATAAGTAAAAAAATTTATTGAAAAAAATACACCAATATCTATTATTATATAATGAATTAATAATAAATAAATATGAGTTTAATATAAATATTAAAATAACAATTAAAATCAAAATTGTATTTCTAAAGGAGGTTGTGTCTCATCATCATCATCAAATATTTTCATTTATTTTAAGGGTCAGAATTTACACACAAATAAAATGTTTTGAATTTCTCAAAGTGAATTTTCGATAATAGTTTTATCTAGAATAGATGTACGTTGGGCTACATAATATGCTTTTGAGAAACAAGCTTTCAAAGTTAAAAGTGAACAAAAACACGATAGACCGAGTTCGTTGCGTATTAGTTTTAAGCCTAACATTTTTAAAATGTTCAAAATAGATTTTTTTTAAAAATTAATAAATTAAAATTTGTTGATGAGACTCGTATGATATGATATAGTCTATACAAAATAGTATAGTCCGTCGCCAGATTTTACAAATATAAAAAAATGCCACGTCACAAAAGTTTAATTCAATTAAATTTTCTACTCGTTAAAGTCTATTTTGAATATTTTAAAAATATTAAGATGAATTAAAACTTCTAAGTTATATTATGATGAAAACCTTGATTGTCAAGTTATAGGCCTATACTTTACAAAGTTTGAAACTGCATATATGTATGTGTCTTGTGGATTAATATCTTGTTAAGCGCGAGATAACGTGTGATCAAGGTTTTAAAAAACTAGCCCTAATTGTCCAGCCTGATTGGAAAACGTTTGAATTGGCCAACTTTTGTATATAGTGGTTATTAAGTGAAACCGAATCGAACTACTAATCGGTTCAAACTTTTTTTGGTCGGATCAAACGGTCTGGTCTAGTTTTTAAAACATTGATTTAAGTTTTAATTGCATTTTTTAATCCTATAGACCAAACTATTCATGACAAGATGGCCCAGCTCTACAGTGTCATTTGACATGAGTTTCTGCCACGTACCATACTATACCATCCATGTGTGTTCTTTAACACATTAAAGAATCAAAATAAATTAGTTCCCTTTTCATATCTAATAGAAAATGTAATCCTATCAAAATCTGTAGCATGAACCATAAAAAGGAGGCTTCTTTTGTTGCTTGAAGTTTAATGAGTCACTAAATGGGGCTGGTTGTTAGCATAATTCTCCGTCATGGATTCCGCAGATGATTTTTCTCCATTTGAAACTTGATGTTATTCTGGTCCTTCGTGTTTCAAATTGAACCGCTGGCCCACTGGTCCAGAAATTTTCGGAAACAACACTAATGGGCTTCACCCTTAACGTCCCTGCACTGCTTTCAGTGAGCAGCAACACCGAATCGAAAGATTGTGAAAGATTGGTGCAATAGTCACGGAGCTACATCCTAACTAAGAGAATTAAAGTTCAAATCATGAAATTTCCTTTATGGGTGATGAGCAGTTGGTGGAGCATGCTTTGGTTTAAGCATGTCGCAGTATGTTCTAGCAAGATAAAGACTATAAGAAAAGAAAAAGAAAAAGTGTAACTAAATAGTCTGCTCTCTCTCTTTGAAAAAGAATGGTAGTGAAGATTATCTTTGGTTAGAATTATTGGCAAAGAAAGAGATGTTTTACTAGTAATCTCTTCTCATCAATTGCGTAGTCATCTTTAACGCCTCTTTTTTGCCATTTGGGGGAAGCCTCCCTCATTAATTGATGACCATTTGGACAATAGATTCAAGTGGGTGGCGATTGAATATGAAGTTTCTTCCAAATCTGCCTTCAGGGTTGGTGCACTTTCAAGCTTTGAAACTTCATATGCTCCAATTAGATTACCTTAGCTCATAAGAAAGTTCTTTAAAGTTTGTTAGTGGTACACAATAGAATGAAAAGTTAGAGGAGACATTAATGATGCCATTTACTCTTGAGAAAGATGCACAGCAACAGATTAAGAGCCGTGATTAATTAAAAATTTAATGAAATCTGGCAATTCTCTACACTTGATTTTGATGGAGGCTATGCCAGTGTTGGGACTTGGGAAGAGAATATGGAGGCTATGCCAGTGTTGGGAAGAGAACATGTCTTGTTGTTTCCTTCAAGAGACTGCTAACTACTGATATAAATTTTTGCATTACTGTGTCATAATTAGTATCTGTTGGAGGTTCCTTAGGTGGGTCAGACTACAATTTATGGTTTGTGTACCTTGGACACAATGTCTCGGTCCATCCCGTTCTTCACCAATATTAGGCAAAAAAAAAAAAAAGGGAATAGAAAGTGAATTTTTATTTTTCTTTTTTATGACGTGTTTTGAGAGGATTTTAATTATAAAAAGGCACCTTTAAGTTATCTATAATTAGACTAACCTCTGCTCAAATTTTTTGATGTGTGGAAGTTAATTTCCATGAAGAAAACCATTTCTTTTTCCTTTTGGGAGAAGGATCAAGAACTTGTTACTATCAAGAACTTCTATTACTAATCTATAGGATCATTTCAATGGAAAACCACGTTAGTTTAACTCTTTATCGACCAATATCTAGCTTCATAGAGGACATAATCATGCTACTCTTGATGGTTCGTACCATATGATCAAAACAAAGTGCTTGAATGGTAGTGCTAAGTATGGTCTAATGTGTACTTCGCAGTTTTGAATGAGGTTGGGAGGACCTATCAGTCAAGCTTGGAAATTCAGCATTGGATAAGATTTAACCTTTACCTTCATTTCCTGAGAACAACAAAGTAGAGAATTGCATGTTTTACATGCTGACAAGACTCCACTAAAATGTCCGAGTAACCAATTAGCATCTCTGATAAATTATATAGAATTCAAGTACATGTTTATATGTTTATAAAGTTTTTTGTTACATAATCTATGAATTAGCATCTCTGATAAATTATCTAGAACTCAATTACATGTTTATAAGTTCTTTGTTACATCATATATGCAATCCCTGTACATCCCGTGATATTCTGACCCTACTAATAAAGAATTAATGTGACCAAACAAGGGGGTTTATGGATAAATGCTACATGGGAAGCTCGGTTGTGACATTAAATTTGACTCACTGAATCAGAATGAGCAGACTAATATGTGACAACTAAGGACCAGACTGATTGGGTCATAGAGAGTGAGAGAGAGGGAGAGAACAATGGAGGTCCCTCTTCATACATGTTACATTAACTGCATGAATCAGCAATAGTAAGTTTTCCATCAAGAATAAATGCTCATCAATAGACATTAAACCTTCATAAAAAAGTTAAGGAAGATAAAAAGGTTTGATAAATATAACGGAACAGGGACCACAAACAAACGTGAGCAACTATTAACTAGATGGTATCTTAGCATAATACTGAAGAAACTAGCCATGGAATATGACTGCAAATTTTAAGGGTGCAAAAGTCCAAAAAGTGTAAACATGTATGAAAGATATGTTATGGATGTCAAAGACATAGATTAACTAAGATGATGATTTTGAATCTCACTTAATTCTTATGGAAAAAAGGGTTATTCCTGGGCTAATCTTCCAATTCAAGAAATTTTATGGATACTTTGAAATATTCATGGACACTTGGCTTCAACATTTCTCTACTATTTCGACCACTTTGCAGTCAACTCTTTTCTTAACTCTCACACTAGACACTAAAGATAGTAAAAGAGCAGTAGTGCCCCTTTACTATCTTTAGTGCAACTGCAAGGGCACATAAACCAAATTTCTGCTCCTATGAGTAACAATCTAACAGCTATTCTAGTATACATCAGAAACAAGTGCGCCAATATGTGTTAATGCAAACTGGATAGCTAATAACCATGGCTGTTGAATTCTTCCTTTTCATTTACATACAAATAGGGTAGCCATCCCTGCCCCCAAGTTCCACCCAATCCCCCCACCATCTTTGCTGCTAGTAAAACTGAGAGTTTCAAGTTACTAGGTATATAGTACCATAAACTTCGTCAACAAGCATGCATGAGTCCATTTGCATTTAGAATCCCAATAGCATACAATAAAGGCATACAACGGATTTCACTTAGGACACTGTTATGGACTCTTTTGTGGGACACGTCTATAATAGACACAGTAACTGATTTCCAGCATTAAAAGGCTTAGGTTTCTATTTTTATTGTTGATTTATTTCCTAGAATAGGCTTCGGGAAATTGTTGATTTGTTTCCTAGAATAGATTTTTGAAAGAAACCTAAATTATAGGTTTCCTACTCTTGTAATAAGACTAGTCCTATTTAAAGGGACAAGATGAATAAAAACCCTAAGCCGATTTCTATCTTAAATTTCAGAGGTCTAGAGCTCTCTCTCTTCTAACGAGTTCTAAGGTGTCAAGCTCCCTTCGACGAGTTTGAGTCATTGAAAATAGGTCGTTCAAGAAATCGGAACAAGGGAAAGAAAAAAGAGAAGTCAATTGACTTAGACTTTTCTGTCAATCTCCCTATGACCCGATCCTATACTAATAGATACAACAGACACCTTTGCTGCAACTAAATATTCTTAAGCATCTTAATTTATAGTATAATAAAAGTCATTTTTCATTTGAATAAATCTTGGTCTTTCCATTCCAAGGCATCAATTATCCACCATAATATATTTATTATGATTTTAATTTTTGAACAGACTGAGGTAGGCTGTTGCCACATGCAGCAGGCAATGGCAGAAATTTGCATAGCATATCACTATAGGTACAAGAAAAAGTAGCCATGTTTTCAGTTCACAAAGGTGAACTTGGACATGCTAACCCAATGATGAGATAAAATTCCTTCGGCACAAAAAAGAGCTCTAACAACTTGTACATACCAATTATATTGATGTCAAAACTGACAATAAATCTAGTCCTCCAATATCGGCTACTGCTCAAGCTCATTTGAACGATCACTTAAAGGGATTGTGGTACCATTGACAACAGAGTTTTCACCCCTACACAGTATCAGCTGCTCCTGAAGATTCTTGACAAGCAGATTAAGTTTCTGAATTCTCTTTTCTTGAGAGAGCATGATCTGCAGCATAGTTACTAGTGAGTCACATTAGCATCCAAAGCATAATGGAAATGAAAAAATCTTGAGAATTGCAGATACCCGACACAACAGCATTTTAATTGGATATTGGAAAACACAACCCCAATGGTAGAAACATGAGGGTATCAAACAACTAACCATCTAGGTAACATTATAGTACTTATTGAACGTGGAATCAGATTTTGGATGAAACAGTCAGCTTCAATGGATCAAGTTTCTTGTTTGAATCAATGAACCAAAAAGAAATTGCTTACTAAACAGACGCCAATGAATCAAACAAGGAAAGAAGGAAACCTTGTGGACTTGAAGAAATGAGCGAAGAGTGGAATAATAGGGTGAAACTTGCTTCAGAAAGCAGAATGAAAATGAAGCAAATCCAAGACATAGGACTTCTAGTCTCATCAGAAAGCTCTACTAACAATCCAAGAGATGTAGGATAAACAAGTAAACTGTTAATGAGCTAATAGAAGAGCATGTATTGTACTTCGCCGAATCCTTAAAATACTTAAAAGAATGAAAATTGCAAGAATGATAAGCAAAGAATTGTTAGTCATCTTTATCCGCAACCAAGATGAGCAGTAGGGGATATTGTGGAAATTTTGACACTGAAAGCAAAAAAATTTGACAAGGATTACTATAGCAATGTGGTCTTCATAGACAGCTGAGAATTGGGATGAGGAATTATGCTGGGTAAAGATGCATTTGCAGAAAAAGAGCAACTGAATGCTCCATTATTGTAAGGCCCATGTGGTGCTCAGATCTTTATACTGAAGGGGAGAAATTACAGAGAGTTCTTCATGGGAAATTACTATTCTTAGTGGTTTGATCCAACAACTATTGTTTGAAGCAAAATGTAGAGTAGCCAGTATACCAAAGCTTAATAGAATCAACTAGTTGTTGAACAATTGGAGCTCGAGTCATCTTTGGTTGTGAAATAGAAAGCACTTAAAAATAATAATCTCTTTTGCATAACCCATCCAGCTCAAAAAGAAAAGCATAATGATTAGTGTCATTATGCAAAGAGACTTAGTATATTTTTAGGTATATATATATATATATATATTTGTCAAACATATCTATATGACTCTAGCAATATTCTGGACAAATCTAAACGTTGCTCAAAATGCCCGATGATCAACCCATATAGACTACTTGATTATACTCTGTACTCTAGTCCCATCCCCAAAATTAATCCATAAACAATTTCTTTAACCTCAATTCAAATAACCCATGTGGAAAAATCGAATCTTATAACGAATAAAATCAAACCTTTTCTTTAACAGCTTCTCGCTTGAAACCCATTTTCTCATTCCGGGAAATGCTCGAAGTTGCGTCAACATCTTCTCCCAGTTGCTCTTTCCACTCAAGCTGGGAAGTGAATACAATCAACAATACCAGAAAAACTAGAAACCAAGGCCTCGGCATTACTCTCTCGACCACGTTTCACTATCAAGTATAGTACTTAGAACTTACTAGTGCCCACATACTATTATATTACCCAACTTACAGTACGAGATGTTCCGGGATCGGAGCTCAGAGAGAACTACGCACTTCTAATTGCACTTCAGGAATTCGCATACCATCGTCTTTGGTAAAAACCTCTTGGCCGTAACCCAAAAATTCCAGGCAAACGCGTTTCAGGTTTGCGGGCCCGGCGGATGTTGGACTGTAAATTGTAACACCTCTGTTTAGAGATTCGAGCCCCCAAAAGATATTGTTTTAATCTTGGAAAAAAAAAGGTTATTTAACTGATTGGGAATGTCATATTGAATGCTTCAGTACTTATATTAAGATCAACTAGAATTTTGATCAGGGGTCAACGGGTTAATTATAGTTATTCAAAATATTAACTCAATTTTTAAATACAAGAATTGACAAAAGATAGAAGACAATTTACATTTAGGCGGCGTTTGGTTTAAGCACGGGGTTGGGTATGGATATGGGTATAATAGTATAAAGGAATGGCAATGGGTATGAAAAATAAAAAATGATGTTTAGTTTGTAACTTAGGTTTACGTATTAATATCAATAATATTGTTTGGTTTGTTGCATTAATGGAAATGAAAGATAATATAATACAATTTTTTCATATCATATTTAAAATGGAATATAAAGCATAAAACAACATCAAAATATGAGTGCTCACATTGAAATTAA
>JANZLX010000005.1:34765819-34777986 GCA_025531955.1 Erythroxylum orinocense
CTGATTTTTCAGTATATGGTGAAGGCAATGAAGGATACGAACAGTTATCCTTATGGAATGCTTCTGACAAGGATTTTTAGGGAGTCTGGAGTCCTTCTGGACAGGGGAAATAGGATTAAAATGCCTGTTAGGAGTGTTATTGACTCTACAACTATTGCAAGAATGGGATTAAGGAATCTGGACAAAGCTGAAGTAGAGTCTTAGAGGAAAGCAAGAATTGAGGGGGAGTGTACGAAGCAGAAATCTTCTTCAAAGAGTTCTCAATCTCAAACTAGTGCAAACATGCCCATGAATGGAAGGAGGAAATCGTCAGAAGAAGCCATAAGAGAAAAGAATAACTCTCAAAAAGAAGGTAGCAGGGTGCGCGTTATAGAGGACGGTGCTCTAAAACGAAAAGGAGAGACACTCTTGAGTGACATTCCGAAACAAACAAGAAGGTCACCTAGAGTTTGAACCGTGCGACAGCAAGAGGAAAAGCAATCCAGAGAGTTGAATCAGGTAGAAAACTATGAGTTGCGAGCCCCTAAAGCTACAAGATCGTTAGGCTCAATTCTACGAGAAGATTCAGCCAAACAGGCTAAAGATTTTGAAAAAAAAGGAAATTGGAGCTTGAGAAGTAGAAGCAACAATCTCAAAAGACTTTAACAATAATTGAAGCTCAACAGAAGGAGAAGGTTGGTCGGAAGGAAACTACTCCTACTGCGGAGAAGGTTGGTCAGAAGAAAACTACTCCTATTGCTGAGAAGGTTGGTCAGAAGGAAATTACTCCTATTGTTGAGAAGGACAGTCAGGAGAAAATTACTTCTACTACTCAGGAATTGAGTTTGGTGAATGTTACTCCTATTATTGAGGAAGTTAGTCAGGAAACGACTATACCCACTGTTGTTCAAACGAAGGTACCAGCATAACGGATTGAGGAAAGAAGTCAAGAGGAAGTTATTCCTACTGCTATTCCAACTGAACAATCAGAAGAATTCAGTTTGGTTCCAGTAAATACTTCTTCACAACCAGCAGAACTCAGCCTGGTACAGATGAACACAGCGCAGCATCTGAAAAAAGAAGATTTACATATCAAAGTGACAGAGGTGGTTCATCCTGTAAAGAAGACGAAGGCTAAGTTGATAATCATCAAGGAAGTACCTAGAAGAGAAGTTAAGGTACATTTTTGATCTATTCCGGTGAATAGCTACACAACGTATCTGTTGAATGAAGTTGAGAAGAGTTTCTATGAGCATTTGAAGATCACAGGAAAGAAACCATATCCAACACAGATGACGAACCAGCCGCACATAATTTTTCCAATCACAGAGGATACTGCAATAAAGGTTGTGCCTGATATCCAACCAAGGCGTCCAGTAGAGCGCAATAATGATAAGGGAAAAATGAAGTTATGCCCAGAACCTGTCATGGATGATCTAACGGCAGAGGAAATTGCAAAAGAAGTGCGTCTTATAGACGAAGCGTGCTTGAAGCAGGGTATATAGAGAAGAAGGTGACGGGAATGTTTATTTCTCATCACATTTCGGAAGATCCAGGAACAAGTGGTAGTCGATTACTTATAACTGATCCAGTAGGTGGAGAACTTATAGAAGGTCAGTTCAATCCAATTAAGGTTGGAGACATGATGTGCTTAATTGAGCCAATTGTGAAGGCTATTTTACGTCGAAGGCCATTGTGGCAAATATCTTCAGTCGAAGAGATTCTACCTTATCTTTGACGACTAGCTCCACGCCTACCAGTTCCTGATGACTTAGATCTTCCTGAACTTTACCTACCTGTTCAACCTCCAACCCTACAGTCATTGAAGCTAGTGTTCCATCTTCAGACGCATACACTACCACAATTGTTTTTGAAGAAGAACGACCACAAGTAAATGATCAACTGAAAGTTGCACCTGACTTACAGGTTCAAGTAACTCATCTTTGCAAAGAAGTCAAGAAGATCAAAAAGATGATGAAGAAGCTTATGCAACATTTTCAGTTATAATCTTTTTTTGATTAATAACAAATAGGGGGAGACAAAGAGAAGAGAAAGAAGGAAAGAAGAATCAGAAAACAGGGGGAGAAGTGAAAAGAAAAGACAGGGACAAAGAAAAAAAAAGGAAGAATACAAGATTGAAGAAAACTTGAAGTTTTATTTATGAAATTCTTACCTTTGTATTTTTTGACTATTATCTGTAAAGCTTTTTATCTTTCTAATAAAGGTATTTGTTATCATCAAAAAGGGGGAGATTGTTAAGTCAAACTGACTTTACGATTAATAATTTTGATGATAAACAAAAGCAGACGAAAGCTACTTGAAAAGCAGACAGAAGCAAAAGTAGACGAAAGCTATTTGAAAAGCAGACGGAAGCCAAGTAGAAAAGCAGACAAATGAAAAATAGACGAAAGCGCACAAGCAGACGTAAGCAAAAGTAGAAAAACAGACGAAAGAAAGTAGACGGAAGCATCAGTCTGAGTTAGTTACAGAACTCAACTGAATAACTGTTTCTTTAAAGAATCAAGAAGACGTTATCAAGAAGCAGTTGAAGACAAGGCTATAAATATGAGTCGAAGCTGAAGACTGCAAATGCTTGAAAAAGTGCTGAAAAAAGTTACACACAAGATATATACAATTAACGAAAGTTAGAAACCTTTGAGAGAGATTACTGTGTAAAAAGATAGAACGATACTTTCTGTAACAAGCTCGAAACACTTTTAGTTTGAAAGTGATACAGATAGTCTGAAGAGGCTAAGTGTGAAAGAATACTGATTGTAAAGAGACCTGAAAAGGCTCAGAGAAAAAGAATAATTGTAAAGTTTTTGAGAGATAGTGAAATCTCATAAAGTCATCTGAAGACTGGACGTAGCCCACGGTTTGGGGTGAACCAGCATAAAAATTACCGTGTCGAAATCTCTCAACTCTCTCTCTCTCTTAATCGTGATTTTTGATATTACTGTCTTACGCAAGTTTCAGAGAAACTTTTACAAACGTGATTTACAGTATTGTGCATCTATCTTTCATTATTAAGTATTGTATTAACGTGTGATTCACTTCATTATATACATTGAAGATTCCATTCCCATAATGGTTATAGGAGAAAAAATTAGATGCATAATTGGAAGAGGTAAAGAAATTGCAAATTAATTTTTCTTTTATGGAGGCTTTGGAAAACATGCCTAAGTACACAAAGTTCCTTAAGGATATACTACAAACAAGCAAAAATGGGAGGAAAGCCAAACGGTTTCTCTGATTGAAAGCTATAAATCCATAATCATCAGTTATATGCCTTCAAAATTAAAGGACTTAGGGAATTTCAATATGCCTTATGTTGTTGGTGATTTAGAGTTTTCTAAATGTTTGTGTGACTTAGGTGTAAGCATCAATCTTATGACTATGGAAATTTTCAAAAAATTAGGGCTAGAAGATGTGAAGCCAACTTCCATGCTTATTTAGCTAGTAGATCAATCAATAAAGAAACCATTTGGTATGGTAGAGGATGTCATTGTCAAAGTGGATAAATTCATTACTCTAGTGGACTTTATAATGTTAGCATTTAAAGAGGATAGGAATTGCCCACTTATTATTAGAAGTCACTTATGAATATAGTAAGAGCTTTAATTGATGTCCATAAAGGGAAACTCGTCCTTTTGTGACAAACAAGTAGAATTTAATATGAATAGAGTATTAAAAATTTGAAGGAGGGCAACTCTTACATCAAGGTAGACATATAGACGAGTGCATAAAAGAGCAAGAGGAGAGCTGCAATAAAGAAATGATTGTTTTGGAAATTGAAACTAAAAGAAAAAGAGAAAAGGAGGAGTTGAGTGTTCAATTAAATCAAGAGATCTTAGTGAGAATGGAAGTGCTAGTGCCACCCTTCATTGTAAAACCACCAACTCTTGAGTTGAAGCCTTTACCTACACATCTTAAGTATGCATTTCTAGGCGAGGGTCTAACTTTAACCATCATCATTTTAAATCAACTAGATGGGGAACAAGAGAATAGAGTGGTAGAGACAATTAGGAAGAGCATAAAGGCCATGGTTTTCCAAGTATCATATATAAAAGGAATAAGTCCTAATATGGTGATGGATAGGATTAATCTCGAGTAAGGAAGTAAGGTGGTGAGGGAAAGACAACGAAATTTAAACCCTTGTATGAAAGAAATGGTCAAGAAAGAGGTAGTGAAGTTGTTAGATATAGGTATCATTTGCCTAATTTCGGATAGTGAATAAGTTAGCCTAGTATATTATGTACCTAAGAAAGGAGGTATGAGAGAGATAGAGAGTGAAAGTGGTGAGATTATCTCTATTATCACAGTCATAAGTTGGAGAGTGTATATTGATTATAGGAAGCTTAACATGGTGACTGGAAAGGATCACTTTCATATACCATTCAACAAGAGCCTTACTAGGCACCGCAGTCAACATATCATCAATATAAAGCAAAAGATAGATTAAGGAACCATCAAGTAACATTTAAAAAAACACACAATTATCATAGCTACTTCTAAAGTAGCCTTGCCCAATAAAAGAATCAAACCTCTTATACCACTGTCTCAAAGATTGTTTAAGACCATACAAAGATCTCTTCAAATGAAAAACATGATCCTCCTTTCCTTAAACCACAAATCCCTTGGGTTGATCGATGTAAATTTGTTCTTCAAGATTACCATGCAGGAATGCAATTTTTACATCCATTTGCTCAATCTCCAAATCATAAAGAGCAATAAGAGATAATAGTATGCAAATAGAGATATGACCAACAACGGGAGAGAATACCTCATTAAAATCAACTCCTTCACGTTGACCAAAACTACGTACAACAAATCGAATCTTATATCTCTTGTTTTCAACAACGGGGATGCCTTCTTTGAGCTTGTAGATCCATTTGCAACTAATAGCACCCTTACCCTTAAGAAGCTTTACCAAATCCTAAGTCTCGTTCTTATGAAGACTTTAAATTTCTTCCTACATAACACTAATTCAATTCCCAACATTTGCTCTAGTAATAACCTCAAAATAATTCTTTGGTTCAGAATAAGTGTCAACTTCTTGTGCAGCAGCTAAAGCATAAGCAAAGAGATCACAATTATAGTCCTGCAATCTCACTGGCAATTGGGTCTGTCTTTTAGGATGATCTCAGGCTAACATATAATCAGGTTACACCAGTAACGGATCAACTAGTATAGTGGCATTAGTATAAGTTTCCTGAGACTCAAAAGTAAATAGGATTGTCTCCTTAAGGGGAGTAAAAGGGATGACGAACTCCACTTACTCACTTGTACTAACCTGATCATCTGCATAAAAAAAGACAACACAGGATCTTGCCTGGAAGAAAATATATCATCTTCATGAAAGGTTACATCATGAATATAATAATTCTTATATTCTTTAGGGTTAAGACAATAAACATGATAACCTTTAACTCCTTCCTTGCAACCTAAGAAGGCACATTTAATAGCACGAGGCTCTAACTTGCCCTCATTAATATGAACAAAAATAGGGCACACAAAAATAGGAAGATTAGAATAATCAACAAAATTACCTGACCAAAATTCTTTTGGGATTTTGCCATCAAGAGAATGATTGACAAGATAGTATGCAATAGTAGCCACCTCAGCCTAAAACTCACGTTCCTACTTAGCATGAGAAAGCATGCATTGAAATTTATCCAATAGAATCTAGTTCATATGGTCAACAACTCTATTTTTCTTAGGCTTAACAACTAAAGTGTGGTGTCTAACGATGCCTTCCTCCTTGCGTGATCATCAAAAGCATCTTCACATAACTCAAGACCATTCTCAATTCTCAACTGCTTAATTTTCTTACTTATTTGGTCTTGATCAGGGTTTTCCAATCCTTAAAAGTGGAAAGAACTTCATTCTTCTTCTTTAGGAAAAATGCCTAAACCTTACGAGAGAAATTATCGATAATGGTCAACATATACCTTCTCCCACCTCAAGAAGCAATGCGAGAGGGACCCCACAAATCATAATGAATATAATCCAGAATACTTTTGGTCCTGTGAATCCACAGGGAAAAGAAACTCACTTTAATATATTTACCAAAGACACAATGTTCACAAAACTCCATATTACCTGAACTCTGGCTCAATAGACCCATGTTGCATAAGATTTGCATACCTTTCTCACCCATATGTCTTAGGCGGTAATGCCATATCTTGGTGGCATCCTGGTGACACTTAGATGAGGCAACATCTGCATTGCCAATAATAGTAGAGCCTTGTAATACATAAAGAGTACCATTTTTTTCCCTTTAGGGATTACAAGATTTCCTTGGGACACCTTCATGACTCTACCTTCAGAGGAGTACTTATACCCAAGAGACTCAAGTGTGAAGTAAATCACTTGTTAGTATAGTCTTTATGAACAATATACAAAATGCACAAGAAGGGGAAGGGGGTTGAATTGTGTATCCTTTTTCGTGAATACAATCCTCTTTGATATTTCTTTGAAAACTAACTTATTCAAAGCTATTAAGTGAAAATCACAATGTATTGCAATTAACTTCTATATACCTATATAAAAACAATAGAAATTAAAGTGGAGAGTTAGAGAGTAGACACTACTATTTTATCTTGGTTCACCCCAAACCGTGGGCTACGTCCAGTCCTCAGAATTCTCTTTGAGATTTCACTATACTTCTTGAAATGTATAAGTATTCTTTCTCTACAGAGCCTCTTCAGGTCTCTTACAACAAGTATTATTTTCGCTCACTTAGCCTCTTCAGGCTCTTAGCTTTTCCACTCTCTTACTAGAAAGATATCGCAAGCTTTGTTACAGTAATTATAGATCTAGTGTTTAGCACAACAAATACAAAATTTTGTTAAAGTTCAAAAACTTGTTCAATAGCTAAAATCACTTCCTCGTTCAGTCTTCGACTCTGACTTGTATTTATAGCCTTCGTCTTCAACTGCTTTTTGATAACTGATTCTTGCTTCTTGTTTTTTGCAGAAACTGTCATTCAGTTAAGTTCTGTAGCTAACTCTAACTAACTAACCGTCCGACATACTATTGGGTCTTCATCTTCGTATCTTCTTACTTTCCGCGCTTCCTTTGTGTTTGCTTCCTTCTTAGTTTCGCTTCCTTCCGTGTTTCGCTTCCGTCTGTGTTTCGCTTCCTTCTTAATTTTTCTTCCTTCTATGTTTTGCTTCCTTCTAAGTTTTGCTTCCTTCTTAGTCTTGCTTCCTTCTGTGTTTCGTTTCTTTCTTAGTTTTGCTTCCTTCTGTGTTTCGCTTCCTTCTTAGTTTTTCTTCCTTCTTTGTTTCGCTTCCTTCTTAGTTTCCTTCACATTTAACACACATATTATTTCTAATATTATTATTATTTGATTGTCACCAAAATTATTAGATGTGAAGTCATTTTGACTTAATAAAGTATACCAAGTAAAATAAGTTGCGCTTTAAATTAGGAACGTGACAAACATTAGTAAGGGTTTGAACAACACCATCATGTGTTTTAATATTGATTATACCTTTCCCCACCATATACACTATATATTGTTACCCATTAAGACAACACCTTTAGCAGTTTCATAGGTGATAAAGCAATCCCTATAAAGACACATATGAAAAGTGTAACCAAAGTGTAGGATCCATTCATCTTTGGATCATCGTTTACCTTGAATAACCAAAAGAACATCATTTCCTAAACTAGAATCAACCACAACAACCTCAAGGGTAGAATCAGATTGATTTATTTTTATCCTTTTTTTTAAGTTTATTTTTCAATTTATAACAGTCCAAGACCTTGTGTCCAAGTTTGTTGCAATATTTACATGTAATATTTCATGTAGAACCCTAGCTTTTGGCACGAGAGTTGAGACCTTCTTCTCCTTTGGGTCACTACATCCATAGAGTTATCGATTGATCTATGCCTTCTCTACAATGGCTTGAGTCATCTATTTCATTTTATGAGTTACCTTTACTCCAATACATGGACACTCAGTAGCTTTCTCGATTGACTCCAATGTTACTATGACCGACAATCTATCGACCACTGATACTAAGGTATCTTCAACTACCTTTGCATTCTTTTAGAACTCATATACTTCATTTAGGTAAACAATCTCACGGACCTGAAAGAAGTTCTTCCATCTAGCTGCATCAATCTCTGGTTCGATGTCCATCTGGTCCTTCTTCAAGGAATCGAAATCCACGTGTCTTCCATAAGTCATTAATTGTTCCATTTGTAATGTAGTCAACAAAAAAACTAAACGCATAAATGCATTTCTCAAGGAGGTGATATTAGGTTCTGAAATTGAGAGTGTGAACAAAGAGAGCTTAATATCAAAAACAAAGTAATGAAATGTTTTGTTGAGAGTTCTTCAAAAATCGATTTTAGGGTATTTCAAAAGTATTCTAGAGTAGGTGATATTCTCAAGGCTTTGAGAAGATTTCCCTCTAAAATTTTCTCATGAAAGAAGTTATCGTCTGTAATTTACTTTTACTGTTACCTTGAACTCTTACGATTTTTTATCTTCTTAACTAAGAAGATCATCTGGGTCATGACGTGTCAGAAGATTGATCACTCAACACTACCATATTCAGGTTTCGTTTGATTTCTTTGAATCTTTCTTCACTTAATAGCTTAGTGAAGATATCTGCCCATTAATAATTCGTCTCAACAAACTGTAGACTTACGATCTTCCTCTATACATAGTCTCATAGGAAATGATGTGTAACTTCGATATGCTTTACCCTTGAATGTTGTATTGGATTCTTTGATAGGTTGATAGCACTTGTGTTATCACAGAAGATTGGGATTTGTTCTTTTTATATTGAAAAATCTTCTAACTGGTACTTGATCTGTAACTTCTGTGAGGAACAACTTACAGCTGACATATATTCAGCTTTTGTAGTGGAGAGAGCAATTAAGCTTTGCCTCTTACTTGACCAGGAAATTAGGTTGTGGCTAAGAAAGTGACTTCCTCCACTCGTACCCTTTCTATCAATCTTTTCTCCAGCGTAGTCAACATCACAATAACCAATTAACCTGAAATCTTCACCTTTCTCACATATTAAGTAAAGATCAGTAAAACCTAATACATATCTCAAAATTCTTTTGACAACAATATAATGAGACTTTCTAGGGTCTGCTTGAAATCTTGCACACAAACAAACACTAAACAAAATATCAGGTCTGCTTAAGGTAAAGTAAAGAACCAATGATTCCTCTATAGAGGGTTTGATCAACCTTCTTACCAGCTTCATCCTTAGATAAAAGGTTTGAAGGATGCATAGGAGTTGAAAGAGGTTTCACTTTTTCCATTCCATACTTAACTAACAGCTCTTTGATATATTTCTATTGATGAATATTTTTTTTTCTTCGGTTTGCTTAACATGTAACCCAAGAAAGAATTTTAGTTCACCCATCATGCTCATCTCAAACTCACTCTTCATCAGATTCTCAAAACTAATACATAACTTTTTAGATGTTGCACCAAAGATAATATCATTAACATATATTTGTACTATGATGAAATCATTCTTGATGCATTTTCTAAATAGCGTCTTGTCTACATTTCCTCTACTAAATCATTCTCAATTAGAAAAGAACTTAAATGATCATACCAAGCTCGAGGAGCTTGTTTGAGTCCATATAAAGCTTTATGAAATCTATAGACATAGTCTGGTTTCTTAGGGTCTTCGAAATCAGAAGGTTGCTTTACATAAACCTCTTCATCTATAAAACCATTCAAAAATGCACTTTTCACATCCATTTGAAAAAGCTTTATATTATTACAAACAACATATGCATGTAAGATCCTAATAGCTTCTAATCTGGCTACAGGAGCATAAGTTTCATTATAGTCTATTCCTTCCTGTTGATTATAGCCTTAAGCTACTAATCTATCTTTGTTACGACTTACTCTACCTAACTCGTCTAGTTTATTCTTAAAAACCCATCTGGTTCCTACGATAGAATTTTTAGGAGGTCTAGGAACTAAAGACCAAACTTTATTCCTAATAAATTGGTTCAGGTCCTCTTGCATCGCTAAAATCCAAGCTTCATCCTGAAGAGCTTAATCAATTTTCTTAGGCTCTATTTCAGAAATAAAGGCTACATTTGCTTCTCTTCTAAATTTCGACCTAGTTTTCACACCTTCTGAAGTTTCTCCTATAATCAGATCTTCTGGGTGAGATGACTTATATCTCCAATCACTTTTCAGACCAAGAGTTTCAGGATCATCTTCTACTTTTTCTAAAGGTGTATCTGATGGTGACACATCTTCATTATCAACCAAGGGTATTGATAGGGTCTCATTATCAGTATCATCTCTCTTATTTGGTTGAGAACTATCATCAAATTTGACATAAATTGATTCTTCAATAGTCTTAGAAGTAAGATTATAAACCCTAAAGCTTTCGAAGATAATGAATATCCTAGAAAAATTCCTGAATAAGTTTTAGGATCAAATTTATCCTAAATTTCTTTTATATTCAATATAGTACACTTGCAACCAAATGGATGGAAGTAAGAAATATTAGGCTTCCTTCCTTTCCATAACTCATATGGAGTTTTCTTCAATAAGGGTCGCATAAGTATTCTATTTTAAATATAACAAGCTGTGTTCATAGCTTTTGCCCATAAATACTTAGGAAGATTCATTTCACACAGAATAGTCCTTGCCATTTCCTGAATCGTCCTGTTGTTTCTTTCTACAACTCCATTCTGCTGTGGAGATCTAGGAGCAGAGAAATTATGGAAAATTCCATTCTCTTCATAAAATATTCTGAAATTCTCATTCTCAAACTCATCACCATGATCACTTCTAATACTAGCAATAGAAATTCCTTTTTCATTCTGTAACTTTTTGGAAAGCACTTTAAAACATTTAAAAGATTCATCCTTAGGTGAAAAAAATAATATCCAACAAAATCTAGTGAAGTCATCAACAATTACGAGACCATACTTCTTTCTGCCAAGGCTTAATGTCCTAATTGGACCAAATAAATCTACATGTAACAACTTTAGAGGTCTAGACGAAGTTACAATATTTTTATAAGAAAAAGATGCTTTAACCTGTTTTCCTTTATGACAACTTTCACAAAAGAAGTCCTTGTTAAAACTTATTTTTGGTAAACCTCTTACCAAATCATGTTTAATCAACTTAGAAATATGTTTGAAACTAACATGACCTAGATTTTTATGCCAAATCAATTTTTCTTCATCTATTGATATAAGATAAGAAATATTTTGACTTTGTAAATCTTCTAAATCAATTTTATAAAGATTGTTTCGTCTTTTGGCAGAGAAGAATATGGAACCGTCCTTGTTTAAACCATCAACTAACAGAACATTATCAATAGATGCAAAAGAATCTTTATCGATTTTACCGATTCCAATTATTTTACCCTGCTGGTTGTCTCCAAAATTTATCGATCCTCCCTTCTTATTTTGGCGATCTAGGAACATAGACCTTCTTCCCGTCATATGTGCGAGCATCCACTGTCCAAATACCATTAGTGCTGGTTGCTTTTTCCAAGGAAGGATATTTGCAATAGATATTATATTTTTCTTAGGTGCCCAAATTTTCTTGGGTCCTTTGGAGTTAGTCTTATAATAATTCATGGAATGATAATAAGACAACTGGTGTTTTTCTTCCTATACAGAACAACGTTCTTTTTATATTGAGTATTGTTTTTAGCAAACCCTAAACCATTTTTATCATTAGGGTGTCTGCATCTTCCTAGCATGTCATTCATCTTTTTTGTACTTTCGGTGAATGTTGATAGATCCGCTGAAAGGATATTAATTCTTTGTTTCAGTTGACTGATTTCCTCGGATTTATCTACAGTAACTCTTTTCTTCATATCGTCTACTTATTTTTTCAGACAGAATTTTTCTCTCTCTAACCCTTCCTTGTTGGACCACAAACTTTTATTGGATAGTTTATTTATTAAATGAATAAATAAGGAATTAGTGGTGTTAAATGTTTTATTTGGGTAGTGTGAATTGGGAAATTTTCAATGATATTTGAGGTTAATGTATGAAAGGAGTGTTTTTGGATATGAGTTGTATTATAGATGTCTTGTGTGCCTTAAGAAAATTTATGAGAAAAAGAATTGATAAGATTTGATGACCTTGAGAGTTGAGTAGATTTGTATGTGTTATGAAATTTAGAGTGAATATTTCGAGTTAATGAAAGTTCAAGTGGATAA
>JANZLX010000005.1:34778086-34795874 GCA_025531955.1 Erythroxylum orinocense
ACACTAACAGTTGTATAAATTACTGAGTTTGATGAAATGAAATGGAACACAGTTTGGTTTTAAAAAGTTTCAATTTCATATTACTGTTTTATTATTGTGATGCCATGTTGAGTTTAGAGTTGTTTGTCTGTAGTTCTCTCTTATCGTAGGATATGTACCGGAATGACCTACGGGTGTTCCGATGGGTACTCTACGGTAAAGGGGCGCTACATTCCACCTCCTTAGGGCCCGACCCTCTTTGAGGTCCAGCCTAGATGACACAACGGTTCCGGTACCAGCTTTGATACCACTTGTAACATGTTAGGCTGAACCCCAAAGAGGGCTGAGTCCTAAGGAGGTAGAAAATGTGAAATCCCACATCGGTTGGAGAGAGGAACAAAGTACGCCTTCTAAGGGTATGAATACCTCTCCCTTAAAGACGTGTTTGCCATAGCCTAATGCACCGGATCCCATCGGAACTCTGAGGTTAAATGTGCTTGGGTGAGAGTAGTACTAGGATGGGTGACCTTTTAGGAAGGTCTTGGGAAAATCAAAACCGTGAGGGCTTGACTGAGCCAAGGCCCAAAACGAACAATATCTATAAGCGGGTGATCTAGGATGTTACATCATCCTTTCAATTTCAAAAAATAGAACTATATTTCTCTTAAGTAAATATCAATGCATATGACAAAATAACTATATCCTCCATAGAATTGAATCAGAGCTAGACCTTATAAATTTAAGTAAATATAATCAAGTGTACTAGTGGAAGGACGTTTATCAAAATCGAATTTGACCCTATGTTGCTTGGCAAGAACACAAAACTTACAAAACTTTATCTTTTAATCCCAACTTTTTCTGGCAATCCTTTCTTTCTCAATATCTCAAATCCTTGCTCACTTATATCACCTAATATATGATATTATAAATTCATCATATTAGTATTCTATCATGATCATTGAGATCCAACCGTCAATCCCATTACTATTTTTCATTACAATATAGATGACGTGTTGTAATTTTTCTTCTTTCATAATCGGTGCATGTTATACCACCTTAAGTTGTCCATCATCACTAAAAAACTTATACCCTTTACCATCAAGAATACTCATGAAAATCATATTCTTTCCAAGTTCTAGAATATACTAGGAATTCAATATTCTAACATTCTCATCATGCATTTAGATCTATACTAAATCACTACCTTTTATGACATGCTCTCGATTATCATTCAATCGAACAATACTATTCTATTCTTCAAATGAACAAAAATAGTCTTTATTAACGGTTACATGATAAAATATTCCAATGTATATCACTTGCTAATTTGCATAATCATAATTATTAACCATCAAAACATAACTAAAATTTCAATCATCCTTATAAAAAATCTCTTAGACTACAATAAGCCTTTGTTTGGATGCTTATTTACACAAGGGAAAGAGAAGGAAAGGAAATCTTGCATTTCCCTCCCTTTCCTACCAATTTGCAAGATAAGAATAAAAATGGCCCAAATTTTCCATTCCTCTCAATTCTCTCCCTTATTTTTGTCCAAACAATGGAAAGGATTTCTCTTCCTTTCTCTTCTCTTGTTTTCCTTCCATCCAAACAAAGGCTAATACTTGTTGTTCCATAAGTTTTCTTTTCTTATGTTCCTTTTTTTCCTGTGGAAAGTCCCTTGTAAAGTTTCCTTTCTCTTTATAGCTAAAGAATAAAACGACTTTAGCCTTCGATTTAGATCGTAACTTGCTTTTGTTTGTAGTTGTTTATATATATTCTAATATCCTTAGATGCTACTTTTGATATAAACTACTAAAAAATGATCTCTTCCGACACTTACTTTCAAATAGTTTTTTTTAGTAAAAAAAAAAACTAAAACTATTTGAAAGTAAGCGTCGGAAGAGATCATTTTTTAGTAGTTTCAAATAGTTAACATAATGAAGCAATGATTGTTTCAAACTACGTCTTCTAGGACCTGGTCTCTCAAACTTATTGAGCTAAGCACCTTTGATAGTGTCTTCCTTTTTTGACGCTCTTAAATTCTCTTGAAGTTTTTCTTGTCCTTCTAACGTTGTTGTGCATCTCTACTAAACAAGAATCGCCCTCTTTTTTACCTTCTATAAAGTATTCGATTGATTGAATTTCTCAATATTAAACTTGTGAAGATACATTTTGACAATAAAACCTATTCTTTGATACAGTTTATTATGTAAAAATATCTAGTATAGGTAGAAAATAAGGAAGCCGACAACACAAAAATTAGGTGACCTTCATTCACAAGGGAAAAAAAAGAAGAAAGATTTCTTCTATTAGTGTGAAAATGATGATACAAGGATAATTATGACAATCACCACCCACTTACGAAACCCTTAACAAGGTTTTTTATACATTAGAGATATGTGTAAGATAGTAAAATGAAACTTTATTTTTATATGAATCTAATATCAATAGACTTCTATTTTCACAGATATCTATGGTAAATAAAATTTTATTTTTACTAAAAGTTCAAGATATATCTCATAACATGTCTAGTTAAAAAAGCATAGTCTGTCACCAAGGAAAAACCCAAAAACAAAAAACAAAATATCTATCTATGCTCCCCTGTTTTGGTTATACGGGAAATTATTGCTAATAATTTATTCACATCGGACTGACAAGAACAGCTGGAGACAGATTCAATGATTCTTCTTGGGAACGCTCAGATGGGTGTTAAAAACTACAAGGTGCAAATGGTAATTGCAATTTAGCTCATAGCGCACGAAGAGCAGGTTAAAATTGTTACAGACAACGGAAAGATCCCAATACAACAAGACAAAACTCATCCTGCTTCAAATGTGGAACAGCCCCTATTTGAATACCTCGTGCACAAGCATTCAGCTTATGCAGAGGATTCTGATACTTGATTTTAAGTCCAACTACTCGGATAGGTGACAGCCAAAATCATAAATAACCTGAAAGAAACTGTACAAATTGAGCAGCTCATGTAATTGTTCATACTAGTCACTCTTGAAAAGTCAAAATGTATAATTCGAAATGGTAATAATAACGAATATTACATGCGAGCAACTTTATGAATATTTATCTTAAGTTGGACACTGATAAAAAATATATAGCTCTCTCACTTTTCTTGTGTACAAATGGCATCGGTGGCGGTAGGGAAGTCAGGAATTTATTTCAGGGGGGCAATTTATATATATATAATTTTTTTTAATCCAATCCACCATTGACAACGACATTCTTTTAAGATGGACAACCTCTATATGCATATATATCTTCTTTTTAAAAAAAAATTGAAGGTGAGCATTTGCCCACCCTCCCTTACAAGTGACTTCACCACTGTCTGTGGGAGATGCCTGTTTCGGGTATTTGACAATTTTTACATAATAATGCTTTGTCTGTGGCGTTTTTGAGGCCATAGGCCTCTTGTTGTTTATCCTCTTGACCAAAAACAAAATTGTGTACAAATTTGTTTGTCCATATTTTTGACAGCATCGAATATCTAAATGACTCAGGACAAGAAAAACATAACGAAATTTATATGCTTAGGTGTATAGCTTATACTACCAATTTGCCAATTCATTTTTTTTTTTGGCTATAAAGGAGTAAAAATAAAAAACAATCAAAAGATACCTAACTAGCGCAAGATTCTGCGATACATAACGCCTTGCTTGTCGCAGTGTAGAAGTTCCTTGACGATTATCGGAGGTTCTTAAAGCATATGCAGCCTTGAACTGGACATCATTGCAAGAAAGGCCAATCAATCGGAACACTGATTTCCTTCTCGATACATATATCATAACTCAGATTCGATGGAGTGGTCACCAGTACCTGACACCAAAAAGTTGCCGATTCATTTTCTTGGTATGAATTAGTCGCTCTTGTGGACCTCCTTTTATGTGCGAACAGTCAAAAATTTCTGCTTGCGGGTCCCGTAAAGCTTAAAATCACTTTGGAAAGGAATTAAGAAGGCGATCACAGAGTTTGTTGTAATATTGCAGGACTTTTTAAGCGTTGATCTTTGAGGTTGAAGAAATAGCTTGGTACTAATACAAGTGCTTTTTGAACAAACAAGTTAGAGCTTCGAATGCACGTTTATTTGGAATGAAGTTTACTTAACGGGCCAAAAGACTCTCCTTACGAAAAACCATGAAGGCCAAAGCAAAATGCTTCTTGTGCTGCCAAGGACACCTGAGCAGATGATCTTAGTTTTCTAAACTTTCAAACAGGTGCGGTTATGTTCAGACTGGTTAATTTTACTAGTTGCTAACTAGTAAATAACAATTCATCCAATAATAGAAGAGGTTGGCAACTTTGTGGTGCTGCTGTTTACCAATTCATACTCCCTCTTCTTCCTACTTCTATGTGCAAAGAAAAAGAACAAAATTAGAAGCATTGTTTGCCACTAAGAATCAATTCATCTAATATCTGAACTTCAGACAGAAGATTGAAAGGAAGAAACTTTGCATTTTGAACCTTTAAATTTAAAAGAAAATATTTGAACTTTCTTCCTTACTAACTACTAAAGCCAATACAGAAAATTGCAAGTCTTCATCAACATTTAGCAAGTCCACTCACTCATGCTTTATTAAATCTTGTGGACTTATTAGATTTCTTAAACGATAAGAAATCATATTATTCTAGAAAATAATATTTAATATAGGCTCCTCTGAAGCTATAGAGATTATAACATCAGTTGTATTTAATCTGATGGCCACCTCCGTAGATCTGATTGTCGTTCACATTCATTTCCGTCTGACAATGAAACAGACATTTCCAAAATCAAAATCCAAAATTTATTGACTCTGAGAGTTATTTCAGCGATTGGCTAGCTATCCAATTAATGAGCTTCTCTTCCCTTCTTTTGGGTGTGATTTTTCGCTTATCCGCATACCTGCTTCGACCCTCTTTCAGCTGCAGACACTGACACAGTTTCTTCTGTTTTAATTTCCTATGGAAACAACATTTAGTCTAACAATAATCATAGAAACATCTTGAATAGTGCGTCCACCACACATCATTCGTTTGTTTTTTTTTTCCACAATGCATTGTAAAGATTTCGTTAAAACTGACATGTTTTTGGAGGAAAAGGGCATTCTTAGTTTGAGAGCAGCTTACAATCGTATTCTTACAACTCCACTTTTCTATTACTTATGACAAACACGATTTCGTACGTAAACGAAAACATGAATTTCGGTGTACCAGGACAACACAAACTCATGGCGAAACGCACTCCGTTTGTGCATAATAGGATAATAGGTAGAATACGATTGCCAAATATTAAGCTGAAAATGGTCTAGACGTGGGATTCTAATACAACTATAGTAGGAAATTTTGGTATCAAGAAGACGTCAAATTCTTCAACACCATACTGAAGTGCTGACTGGTTGTGGTGTATCCTCCATCAACCATGAGATTTAGTCCATTCACATACCTAGACTCGTCACTCCCCAAGTACACCGCCGCCTCCGCCACGTCATCCGGTTCTGGCACGATCCCTTTTAAAATTGCGGATTCACAAACCACCTTCTCCACAAAGCTTTTGTCTGTCCCCATTGCATTTCTTAGCAATGGAGTGGCAAGAGCACAAGGAGAAATGCAATTAACCCTGATTCCATATTGTCCCAATTCTACACACAAATTCTTCATTAGCCCCACCACTGCATGCTTCGACATGGTGTAAGCATGTGGCGACTCGCCGCAGGACACTGAAGAAATACTTGCAGTGAAGAGAATAACACCTTTTCTTGCAGGAATCATAACCTTAGCAGCATGCTTGGCACCCAAGAAACCACCGTAAACGTTAACGTCGAAAACTCTTTTGAAGTTGTCGTTGTCTGAGCCTAGTATCGTCGGATCTAGATTGCCTGTGATTCCAGCATTGTTGTACATGATGTCCAGCTTGCCGTACCTGGCCATGGCCACATCCACGACATTTTTAACGTCGGTGTCACTTGTAACATCGCAATGAACATAAGTTACGTCGATCGAGCCAAGTTCTGTGCAGAGGGATTGGCCAACATGGTCTTGAACATCAGCTATTATGACCTTTGCACCATGTTTAACAAATAGTCTCGAAGTGCTCTCTCCGATTCCGCTGGCACCTCCGGTTACTATGGCAACTTTGCCTGCTAGCCTGCAACTCGGTATCAAATAGTAGCTGTGAATTATGACGGTTAATTAATGGGTTTTAATATATTTATATCGAAGAAATTACACAAACACAAGAACAAGAAATGATAAATGTAGTTAAAGCTATAACAACCTCTGAGCAGAAGAAGCTAGTTTAGTGGAAACGTCCATGTTTAACTGCAGTGGGAAGGGGACCTCTCCTTCTTGCCTTCTCCTTTTGGTGTTTTGGAATGGAAATCCTTAAAACTGTGAGGAGCTGAGCCAAGTGTAGCAAACTTATATGCTACAAATCTCATGAGAAATGTTAAAACAACATTACCGTGAGCAATCCCTTAAGATTGGTCCAACTAGTTATTGTGGCTGGCTGCTGTTATTTGTTACTTTTCAGTACGATGGAAAGTCTTTTTCTTAGATTCTATTATATCCCCCCAAACGGAGACATAAATTTTAGTAGGTGGTGGTGGTCATTTCTTATATTATAATAAAAATTTATTATTTTACTATGCTGCGGCATTTTCATAAAGATTATACTTTTAATTCCTTACCTTGCAGGCCAAGCTCTAGATCAAAAATATGCGTGCTATTTGGGGTGGAATTTTTCAGGTCACTCGGTACTTATGATTGGAGATACATATCACAGCATGTCAGATTATCAGGGCTTGGAAGATGTTTATGGACGGTGGCCTGGTGGGGCGGGAAGCATGGCAAGTGGCAACCGGTTTGGTCATTGGTGTGGCTGACGAGCTGCTAGCAAATGAAGGATCGACCTGTCCAAGAGTAAATGTCCAAGTCATAACAAGACACAGATTTAATAGCATGTGAAAAGCACGTCTCCACTCTTCACAATTATGTGCGTATTGTGAACAATTCGCCCAGTACTAATCCCATTTCTAAAATTTATAGTGATACGCATTGCTCCAGGTTATACCTTTTATTACATGGGACTTAAATACGCTGCAAAATCTCCAAAGTAAATACTGATTTAAAAACTAAATCAAATAAAATAATATAAAAATAAAAAATAGGATAAAAAATTTTATGTAATTTAATTATGCTTACATCTACGAGAGAAAAATAAAAAGAAAAGATTTACTCTTTCAATTATAATAGAAGATATCATATTTAAAAAGTTATTTAATCTCAAACTCAATAATTTATATATATTTCTTCAAAATATATATATATATATATATATTAAAATTTCACTTGTATTAACCCGCAAAAGATGCACTTATATTTTGTAATTCATTTTTTAAGGTAACTAGTATTTATTAAAATTTCAACGACTATTAACCAAAATACCGAACATGACTGCTTTTCAGCTAGTTTGGACGCTTCATATCCTTCCTGTTCATACTTCACGCTTCACATTTTGAATCAATCAATCATAGAATTTATCTTGAATTATATGGCCAGAACAGCCTTTTGCTGACTATTCAAATTCCGTTCCAAAACCATTGTTCCAGCGTTGGTTTCACTAGTAAGAGTTTTGAGAGGTTGTCACGGATCCTAGAACTTTTAACAGGTTTTTCTTTTTTCTCATTTAACCTAAACTTATCTGAGTGCACTTCTATCATAAATTGTTTGTTGGTTTATGTTTTATAATTGATTGGTTGGTTGTAGTTTTTATAATATAATTATTTAAAAGTATTATTTATCATATGCAAATTTTTTAATTAATTGATCTAAAAGATAAAGTCTATAAGGCAAATATACATTATATTTCTTCTTCGTTAAGGAAGTTGTTAATCTTTGAGACTAAAGTATGAGATATTTAAATAAACGTATTTTTGCTTCTTAAAGAACAAGTTAACTTGACTGACCTGATATGAGAATTTTTTTCTAAAACATTACTTATATGTCTATATGATGGTTGTATAAGTAATTTTTTGATTTGATACTTCCAAAGTCTCTCATATAGAGATTGTTATATTCTAATACTACTTATGACTTATCATTGTTAAGGGTAGCTCAAATGGTAGTCCTTTGATATAACATGAACTATATAAAAGTAGTTGAGTAATCAATATATTATTCATCCCCTTAAATTGATTAAGGAGAATCTTCTAATAGTCTTGATTAGTAAATGATACTTATAAATAGTTTTTAAATGTCATTAGTAAAATCAATCACTAATAGTTAAGAAATAATATACTTTGACTTAAATATAGTAAATATTAATTTCATTTTCTATATCTGATTGGAACATTGCGTTATGAAATGATTGTTTTATTCAAAACAATTATGTAAGAAATGGTGATTAAAATCACTTTGACATTCATAATATTTAGGTGATTATGATATATTATTGGATGTCAATTTTGATCTATAGATATAAACTATATAATTAAAAAATTAAAAATAAGCTTAAAAGTTAGTTTATCTAATCTTAAATACAATTTATGTTATACTTTATATCCATTGTCAACATATTTAGGGACTTAAAAGGTAACATACAAAGAACGATTGAAGAGAGAAAATATAATTTAATTATATTGGACTTGATTTTAAAGTTTGAGCACTTTTAAGATCAAATATAAGATATTTGATAAATAAGGACCAATATTAAATATTAGATCTTATTTAGACCTAATTGATCTTTAAAGTTAATTCTAATTCTAATTAAATTGAAATTAAAATTATATTTACACTGAAATACCAAAAGGTCCAAGTCCAATTATAAGTGAGCATAAGCATTAAAGGAGTTAACACTTGTTACTTACCTTGTAAAGTTCTTTCAACACTACTTGTAGAGTTCCTTCAATAAGATTGTATAGATATTGTCAGAAGTCAGACACTTATGTCGTTATTGCGGAAGTGATAGACCTATTTTAGAAAGTGGTTTATGGGGAAATTTAGGAAAAGAATCAAACTTTATAATAAGGTATGAGTTTTCGTTTATGTTTTATTATGTTTATGCATCAATCATGTTGTAGGGTTTAAAGTGATACTTGCTTTCGAAAATTAAATAATTTTTTTTCACTAATTGTAGGATTAAATCATGCCTTGATTTCTAAATAGTGATATCAAAGTCATCTTTAATTTTGTAACTTAATTGTTATTGTTCATAAATTTGGAATTAAAAGTGAAAAAGTTGCAAATATATTTGGCAATAAAACTATATTTGATTGAAATTACAAAGTTGATATTCATTTTGAATTTTAGAAACTCAAAACCCTTAGATGTAACCAACCTATAGATTTTAGATGAATTCCTATAAGGCAAAGGTGACAAGTAGCTTCTTAGCTTTTAGAGTTTGTGATGCTAGGTTTTTCTAAGGAAGAAAAACTTGTTTGAACATGTGGACAAGTTATTCTCTGGTTGAAATACAGTATTCCAAAGCTTAAATTAAATTAGTCTAAGTTAAGATTATTTGGTAATTGAGTTAGTAGAACTCATAGAATAGATTAGCATAATCTATATTATATTAATCTTAAAATCAGAATAAACTAATTCTATAGTAATACAAAATTTTAAATTTGTTTTAAATTGGAAAGGATTTTTCTAATTATATTGGCATGTATTGCTTATTAAATTTTAAAAAAAAGGAGTTTTTCTAAATTATAATAAGTAAGAGCAAATTTTATTAAAAATTGTTTTCAATTACTTTTATTAAAGGAGCCAAGATAAATAGAAATGGTTTCTGATTGAATTTGAAAATTATTTTCAAATTTAAATAAATTTCTATTTGGAATATAAATCTAATTTATTTAGGAATTAATGAGTATACTCTAATTTAATTATCCAAAGAGTTACAACTTTATTTTAGATTATAAAGATCAAGAACAAGAATTGAACAAAGCTTAATGTTTTATGCATATAATTTCATTGTCATTGTATGAGAAATTGCATGTTTTATTTATATGTTTGATATATTTTCATTGAATATTGAATTGTATGTTTAAATGTATGTCATTTTGTGTTGTTTAAGACCACCAAGATTTGAATTCCTTGATAAATATTAAGAACGTATTCTGAACATGATTCTTACATTCCATTATTTAAGTGAAAAACTATAGTTCTATGTATTATGAGGTTTGTTCAGTAACTTGAGGCATCTTTAACCTAAATATAATTTTTATTAAATTAATGGCTCATATTTAACTAAATTTATATGATTTAGAAGAGTGATGTGAAACGTAACTGCTATCTACTTAATTTAAGTTAAGAGGATTTATTAAAATCCAATAGATAGATTATATTGTTCTTTTCAAAAATAGTTGTGAAGACTATATTTCAAATAAAATAGTTAGAGTAACCAAATATATAAATAAAGTCTTAATTTTATTTGGTTATCATAGCCTATAACCTATTATTTGCTTTCTTTACATTTTTCGAGTAAAAATTAAGTTTGTTTAGTATATTTGATATTAAATGTTAGTAAACCAAATTTCTTGGGCATATGTTAAGTTTTAAGAGTTCTCAAAGTTAGATATGAAAGTAGTAGATCCATTATGCAATATTACTATTAATCCCTATTGATGATTTGATGAAAAAGTTTTAGAGATATATAATATAGATGGAAACATGTAATGAAATTTTGAGTTAACTAATTTCTCATAAACTTTAATGAAAATATATAAGATGGATGTCAACACAGTGATAGTACAATACAATTAGTTGCAAAAAGTAGGGCTAAAAAACATAGCACCTTGATGGAACCATTTTTCTCAATTTAAGTTGCTAAAAATATAAACATAGACTATAATTAAAGTTGTTGACTTTGGTATGATAATAGTTGTTAGTAGAAGAATAGTGATTGTATGAACTTTCTTGCCTATATGAAATATGATAAAGGCTATATATCTTTTAGTTTCATAATTTTGAGTATTTAAATATAAATTTAAAATCAAAATTATTATAATGTTCAAGGCATAATAAGAAATAGATAGTTGAGCAAAAATATAATGTAAGTTTATTCAAATAATTTGAATGTGATGGATCAAATGAGACGTACACTTAACATAAATGGAAAAGAATGAAAAGTTAGATGACAAGAATATCCTTTTATATCATGTTCGCTAAATCAATATATATGAATCATAATGTCGTATATATTTGGAAAGAGTCTCTTTACTATTTAGGGGTAAGGTTGCATATTACAAGATCTCCCCAGATCCTGCGTCCCGGCATAATTTATGCTAGGTGTTGTTTTTTTAAGGTCATATATAAGGATATATGTATGCTTTGATTATAAAGCATATGAAACTTGTTATGTTGAAGAATGACCAAATAAACCTTGGGTGAAAGTATGATCATGGTATTGAAATGGTAAATCATGTACATATAATGTAGGGGATGTAACAATAATTTATAAAAGGATTAATACTCGAATGTTTTAAAATTTACTAATAAATTTTTATGATATAGTCATATGTATTAAATAAAATATTGATAACTAGAATTGAATAAAGTTTAATGTTTTATATATATAATTTCATTATCTTTGCATGAGAAATTGCATGTTTTATTTATATGTTTGACATATTTGTTGTGCATATTAAATTGTATATTTAAATGTATAACATTTTATATGCATGTGTGTTTAATAAGACAATAAAAAATTAAATCTCTCATTAAATATTAAGAACACATTAAGAACATAATTATTATCTTCCATTATTTAAGAATAAATTATAACTCTATTTATTATATGGCTTATTGAGTGACTCAAGATCCCTTTAACCCTAATATATTTTATATTAAATTAATGAATCTTACATAACTAAATTTATATGATTTAGACAAGTGAATTATAATATGTAATTGATAAAGATGTTATCTACCTAATTTAAGTTAAGATGACTTGTTAAGTAACTCAATGAAGCCTATTGGAGATATTAGAATCTTTTCAAAATAGTAGTTAAGGATATTATTTCAAATAACAATGTGGGATTAACCAAATATATGAATAAAGTCTTAATCTTATTTGGTTATCATAACATATAAGCTATTATTTTCTTTATTTATACTTATTTAGTTTATAGTAAAAACTACCTTTGCTTAGTATAGTTGATATTAAATGTTAGTGAATCAAATTTCTTGGACATATGTTATATTTGAGAAGATTTCTCAAAGTTAGATAAGAAAGTAGTATGCCTATTATTACTTTCGCTATCAATCCCTATTGAGGATTTAGTGACAAAGTTTTATAAATATGTTAATATCATATAGATGGAAAAATGTAATGGCATTTTGAGTTAACTAATATCTTATCAATTTTAATGGCAGCACATAAGATGGATATCAACACCATGATATACAAGTCCAAGTAGTTGCATAAAGTATAGTAGAAATGTATAGCATCTTGATATAATTGTTTCACTCAATTTAACCTACTAAAAACACAAATATGGTCTACAATTAAAGGCATTGATTTAGATGTGATAATAATTGTCATTAGAAGAATAATGATTGTATAAATTTTCTCTCCTATATGAAATATGATAAAGAATGTATATTTTTCAACTAATGCTTTTAAGTATTTGATACTAAATTTAGATCCAAAATTATTATAACGTTTAAGGCATGATAAGAAATAGATTGTTGATAAAAGTACTTGATTTAACTTTATAGAAATAGTTTGTATGTGTTGGATCAAAAGAGACTTATGCTTAATATAAGTGGAAAAGAGTAAAAGGTTAAATGACTAGGACTATCCTTCTATGTCATGTTGGTTAATTCAATATAGGAAGAATAATAAAGTTTTATATAATGATATATCTATGCAATAATTTCTTATAATGACTTGTTTGATTGATTTATTCACTTATCTCCTTCCTTGTTTTGGCATTTATTATTTATTTATTTTATCTTTTGTTCTTATTATTAACCTTGTTTTATATTTATTATATTATTTATCTTATTACTTTTTATATATTTTTATTTATATGTATTTATTATTATTATCTTTTATTTTTATTTTCAATTACTATTACTTGATTATTTTAATATGTATATGTGGAAATATGTGTGTGTGCGTCTCTCTCTCTCCCTCTATATATATGCATATATTTTTTCATGTGGGCCTATTAGAAATAACCTCTCAACCAATTAGGGACAAGGTTATGTATTTGTAGAACTCTCCAAATCTCGCCATCAGCAATACTTCCATCGCGTTGTTGTTGTTGTTGTATAAAACTTATAAACTTTTTTTGAGAATTAAAATTGTATTGAAAAGGAAGAATAAAGAACATTCTTGGAGAGGTTCTAATCTCTCCTTAGTCTTTTACAACAAAAGCCAATTTAAAATGAAGTGATACATCAACACCTATTAGAATGACATCGTTACACTAAGAGAACACTCATTTAGCAAAACATTGTCGTTTCAAACTAAGGTAAGGATTTTCCCTTTCTACGCATCGAATGTTCTAGTATTACCAAATTAAGGTTATGAGAAAGGAGAAGATATATTCGAGGTATTTTCCTTTCTCAGATTCCTTTCATCTAACCAGAGGTGAGGATTTGATCTTTGTTTATCATCCCTCTTTATCTCCTTCTTGCAACTTGGATTGCAATCTCACAATCATATGTTTATCTTCGCAGGGGAAATCGATAAGTGACAAGGAACTCGTGGAGATCTGATGGTTTCGACTGAGCTAGTTTAGCCAATTAAGTAATATTCTAGCTTCATTTTTGCTGCTTTTTTATACTGTATTTCCTCTACATCTCTTCCTTATACATATGCTTACATTCCTAGCGTGGCTTCAAGTTATACATTCAGTGAAGGTAGGATAGTTATGTTGTAAGTCTGATTGAGGTTTCGAAGTAAAATGAGCTTTCTGAGTTCATAGTCTCGGATATAAGAACCTCTTTGGGCGAGTTAGTTCCACTAAATCCTCTGAGGTTCCTTTGCTTCCATAATGCATATATATAGAGTCCTAGGGATATAACATAGAACAGTTTATTTAGGTTTGGAGGGGTTGTGAGGTTTGTCAATTTTTGAACAACCTCTGTGATGGTGTTCCTAGGATTTAGCCATATGCATCTGTTGGCTATAGATTCCCATACATTGTTGCTATAAGGGCATATGAAGAAGAGATGATCTCTTGTTTCCACATAGTTCTTGCACATCGGACATGTTCTGTCCATTTGTAGATAGTGAATTCTATCAGCAGTGTTTAGCCTATTTTAGATTGTTAACCATAATATGAAAGAGACCCTTGGGGTCAATACCTTGCTCCAAACAAATATGTGTCATTCCACCTTTTATTTCCTATATCTTAATAGATCTCTCATAGCCTTGTTCGTGAGTTTAAGGATAGGTTAGGTCTGCTAGTAGAATGTGTCCACAGAGTTAGGTTGGGGAAGATATGATGGTTAGATATGCCTCAAGTTTTGAGGAAAATTCTAGGTGTCGTTCGTAATCATTGAGCTGAGTTTAAGTTTTGGTAAAGCATTTTGGGGACTACTTAGAGTACTATAATGATGTAGGAGAGGTCTTAAGTTAGACCAGCTGTCAAACTAGATATATGTTAAATTACCATTCCCAATTTTGCAAGAGAAACCTTCTCGGAATTTATCCCTCAATTTTAGAATCTGGTCGAGAAAATGATGGTATGAGGCTGATTTCTTTATGCTTTATAGGTTTCTTTCCTTAAGAAAATAAGAGTGTAGCCATTTTATCCAAAGTGAGTGTTTATCCATGAGGATCCACCATAGTCTTTTTAAGATTAGGGGTTGATTTGTGATTTTGATGGGAGTTATGCTTAGTCTTTCTTCATCCTTAGGAAAACAGAAATCAACCCATTTCACTTTAGCTAAACCTTTATGTAACATCCCATCACCGACGGGGAGGGTAAAATAGTAATTCGGAGTGGTTAATGAGTGCTTAGAAACAACTTTACATGTTCATGCATAATACAACATATACCTACACGTGAATAGTAAATTTTGCACATGAAAATGACTGTACATGCATTCATAACATCTCCCGGTATATTTGTCAATAAATGTGATTGTTATTAAAAATGTGATTTGTGTGCATGAAAAATTGAGTTAGAGAGGGTCATTGTGATTTTCAAATTTTTGGAGAATTTTAGAAAAAATTTTTCTGAAATTTCGGGGTAATTTTTGGACTAGGAAAAATGCCAAGTGATAGAATAAGTGTTTACCGGTAGTAGAAATTACTGTCCAATGGCAAGGGAAATTTAGATAAATGATTTTAGGATTTGTTAATTAGAGCCATTGAAAATTTGGGAGAGAATTGGAGTATAAATTAAATTTTATTTGGAAAGAACCAAATGAATGCTTAAAAATGAGACATGTGGCAAGTGGCAAGTGTCACTTGCCTAAACATGTCTTAAAAGCATGTGTTTTATTCATTAAATCCCTTCTTTTTGTAGTCTTCCACGATGGTTCTCAAATTAGAAGGCCATTTGCTGGTTTTCTTCTTATTTTCCTCTCATCTTCGTAAGTTCTCTTTTCCACTTCTTCATAGGTTTTGATCTCCTCCAATTCTAAGCTTGGCTCTCATCTCTTACTTGCTTCCTTGTCACTTTGCTCTCTCTTTCTTTCTCTCTATAACAACCTAACATATTCCTCCTTAAAGTGATGATGAACGTGGGTTGTAGGGGGAGTTAGGGATTTGTGGTAGTTTTGAAGATTTGAAGAATTGGAAGCTTAATTAGGTAATAGTTGTGTCTAATATCATGAGTTTGTAGTTAAATAAATCATTTGTGATGTTATTTGAAATTAATTGCATGAAAATTGTGTTTGGGGAATATGGGTGTGTGTGTGTGTGCATTTTCTTGCTTATATAAATGATGAAGGATTGGTTTAGATGTTTTGGACGTTAATTGTTGTTGTAGGTGAGTGTAGAAAATGATGGATGATGAACTGTATATTGCTGCCATTTTGTGGATAAAGGTTCAAGTGGAGGTCTTGATTTAGGGTGGTTGATATATTGAGTGAATTGAGTAGTGTTTGAGTGAGGAAATGGTATGGAAGAGGTAGGAGAAGAGTTAGGATGAAAAGCTGGAAAAATCTAGAAATTGTATTTGACGAATTTGAAGTCTCATATCCATTTGAATTTGTATATTTATGATTATGAAACCTTTTTGAAATTGTGATGATAAAGTGATGTGCCATAATAATATGATTGATTAGGTTATACATGTTTTGAAAGAATATATGTAAAATGTGTCATTCATTATGTCTTATTAAGATGAAAAATGTTTGTGAAATTGGTTGGTTATGTGATATTTGTGTATTTGACTTGAGTTAGATCATCAATGATGGTTCACTCATTGAGTTCGCAAAACTCATAAAAAATTACAATGTGACTTTTCTAGTACAAGATAGGAGACCTAGTTCCTAATATTTTTTAAAGGAACATTTTTGATTAAGATATGGCTTAAAGGTCTGTCATCTGACATTAGAGGATTTAAAGATTGTATTTTGTAGTTTCTTTGACTTATAGAACTTTTGTATAATAGATTGTAAACTTTCTCATGTTTGGTAATGTAAATACTTGTTTCAATAACTACAGTGTAAGCTTTTGTCAATGAATGAAATGAAGTGTTGAGGTTTTAAGTATTGTATATTCTTTATGATTCCATTTAAGAGATTATGTTTGCTCTAATATACCATTGTCATAGAATATGTATTTGAATGTCCTCTTGATGTTCAGGTATATACTCTATGGTAGTGGGTGTTACAATTTTGGTATCAGAGCATGGTTTGGTATTCATAGGGACATATAAGAGTATTGAGACATGATAAATAGTGAGAGACTCAGTTAGTGATCATAACTATTTTTGTTATAGGTGATCTGCTATAAGATATCAAGTTGGAAAGTCAGCTGACATGGAGTTTGTAGGAGCCAATAGAGAGTCTCTTATACCTGAGTTTGCACAAATACATCCGAGAATCCCGAAGAGGAGGGAAAGGAGATATCATAAGCTTTGGAAGCAAGGGGGTGTAGACTTCTAAGAAAGTATAAACCCTACTGAGGTAGAAAGTTAGCTAGAGAGAGCTAAAAGAGTGTTTGATCAGATGGATCGTGAGTCAAATGAGAGATTTGATTATGCAGTCTCACTTCTGCAAGGTCCAGCATATCAGTGGTGGAAGACTGTTCTAGGCAATGCCACCAAACTTTGTAGTTTGACTTGGAGAGATTTTCTAATGGAGTTTAAAGAGAATTACATGCCGAAGATTTATCTGAACAGAATGATGAAAGAATTTCTGGATCTAAAATAAAGAAGTCTCTCAGTAGCAGAGTATAAGATAAAATTTATTGAATTAATAGGGTATGCAACTACATTAACCCCAACTGAGGAGAACAAGTGTAGGAGGTTTGAAGATGGGTTAAATATGGAGATAAGAATGAGTCTAGCCATTAGGTAGTTTTACGAAACTTCGAGCGGCCTCGATAAGAATTGAACAGTTGCTAAAGGATGATCAGGGAGTGTAGCATCCCACTCCCGCAAGACCCGAACCCGATATCGACGATGATATCCGAGCTCGTGACCCGCAAGGGTGGCACGCTAGAACACTCAATCATTCCAAGTTGGTACCCATTTTTTTTAAAATAATAACAAATGCTGAAGTTCATTTTCAATTTGGGCCAAAACAATTTACAAGTCAATAAAACAATGTTACAGCACATTATGATCAATACAGTGTCACTTGTCAAATAGGGGCCCAATTCCATTTCTAATGCATTTTAGTTCCAACCCAT
>JANZLX010000005.1:34811368-34829683 GCA_025531955.1 Erythroxylum orinocense
AGGTCATGTTATCCCTAATGATTACGAATCATTAGTCGCTACATGTGAATTTCAACATAACAATTACGGATTATATCAAAATTCTAGCAATGGGTTTGAAATTAATAATTCAATGAACACATTAAAATCGTCAATTCACAATATCCAATAGGTTCATACACAAATAACCGAATAATAACGAAAATCCGATTATACATACACAAAACCCAAATTAGTTAAAATCGGATAATACAATCAATTCCTAATGAGAGAAAAAAACAACAAAATAATTAAAATAATACTTAACTTGGATCATCGGCGTCGATGTTACCTCCGAACTGGCGTCGGGACATTTAGCTCTTTATGAGGTCTTTTCCAATAAATTGCTTTATCCCCATCCAAAGTCCCTACTCAAATATCCCCTTGAGTTTGCCTCTAATTTATCTTAGCCCAACAATTTCACCGTTCATAATGTGACAAATTAATTCTCCTTGCTCTTAAATCTTCTTGTTCTCTGCGTGACTGCGTTGATCTCCTTACCGCTGCGCCTGATACGTTATCCTGCGTGAAGCTCCAGCCACAGCAGCAGCCAACTGAAGCTGCAAGCTCCCACGTCCAAGCCGTCAGCACACGCCAACTGCTCTTGGGTCACGCCTGTTTCTCCTCTGCGCCGACACTCCTCTCCTATGCTTTTCAGTTTATTTCGATAGTCTCACTGTCTACTGTGCGTGCCGACACTGTGCTCTCCTGTACATTGATAGGACAAATTTGCACTCCTTAATAAAATCCTCCACCCTTTACGTGTTGTTCTGCTTGTGCTCCTGTTAAACGATGGCTCTCTTTTGTGTGTTTTAATGCACAGAAAAACGTTGCATTGCCTTCATTGCATTGTTGGCCACGCACGTCGTTTTTGGAAGCTCATTAAATGTTTTTTAATAATTTTGTCTTTAAAGCTCACGCAGCCAAGAGATGTTTTGATTTTTCCTGCTCTTGTAGCTAATTAATTAGACAATTTAAAACCTTTAAATCCTCTCTGCCGTGTCTTGCTTGCGTGTTGATGTGTCTGTGCTGATGAGACCAATTGATGAGCTGCGTCACACTGACCCTTTAATTTTTGCTGCCTTCATTCCCCTTGTGCCTGCTCCTTGACGTGTGTGTTTTTAAAACGCACAGTATGCTTTCCACTCTATTGATTTTCTAAGTTTAAATTTTTCTTTTTTGTCTTCCAATTTTCTTTTTTCAATTATCTTTGTCATTCCATGAAGATAAACGAGTACTAATCTTTGGAAAATGTCTCAAATGAAGTACTTTTGACTCATTTTAATTTTTTTACTCTCAAATTATACCTAAAATCAAATATGAATTAAAGTGAGTATCTTAATCCTTTTTATATTAATAATTGCTAAGTGTAAATGATTAAAAATATCAACGATTAAACACATATCACAGCTCTTCTTAGAGAGATCATGACCCTTTGTCCCAACCATTGTAGCATGTGTGTCGCCCAGGGCATAAGAGACACCTAATTTAGACTAGAGATTTGGAATAAAGTAAAAAGTAAGAGTAATATGTTCTATGTAAAAGTAAAACAAAAAGGAATCCCATCTAAAAACTTTGAATTAAGATAGCCATACATTAGGTTGCAAAAAAAATAATTTTTGCATCAATTCAAAGTCTGAAAAGGTGAATTGATTCATCAGATTTTGATATTATCGCTCGATTTATGTATATATTATAGTGGATCTTTAAAATAAGAGTTTGTATCGAATAAAATATATACTATAACTTTCTTGTGTTGTTTTAAGTGGCAGTGACAATTATAGTGAAAGTTACATTTATAATTTTATTTGTGGTAAAGGCAAAAGGAGTAATGAAAACGAGAGTTCTTAGAACAAGATACTAAAACTTTCAATCAAACTTTACAAAAATTGCGTAATGTTATGTCGTTAATCTCTTTCTACACCTTTCTTAATATTTGAGCCTTTTAATTGGTTAGAGAAATTGGATGTCCACAAGCTTACTTAAACAGGCAATATAAGATCTTAGCAGCTATTTATAGTAACCTTATTAGGTTTTCCATCATAAGCTTAATAAATAATTGGCCCATACTAACTAGTGCTCATTTTCTCAATGGACTTTATCCCATCTAAGCAAATCCTTATCAAGCCTTATTATTCTCTTTAATCCAAATCAAATTCAATATTCTAATCCTTGATTTTATAAAAACTCACAATTAATAATTGTCTAATAGAAATTTTAAAAATTCTAACATTCTCTCCATTTGATAAATATTAATTACAATAGTTATAATACAATTAAGAAAAAATGGCTAAGAAAAATCAATGTAATGGTTGAACAATTTAAAATATTTTATCTAAAAATAATGGAATTCCATCGTTCGATCCCATAAGATACTAGAAAATGTCAAATGCAAGTATCATATATAACAAAGATCCAATACAATTAGGTATATTTAATACCTCACTAACACGAATAAAAAAATACCTCACTAACATGAATAAAAAAATAAAGTGTGAAAAGTTACAATGATACTTATGTGATCTAAAAAGTATCATTGATTCGTTTGTCGGACTTAATTCCTATAAAGCTTGTGCTAAAATACAATAAAGAAATTTGTTTTCTTTTACTGAATGTTAAACTACATTAAAGCAAACCCTTATGGGATTAAACACTTATATCTTATTATGTCTTATAAATCTATGAATTTATCAAAGTATCTGTATGTTTCCTGAAGAGATAAGATCAAGGTTAATCAATATATATGCTTAATGATCATTTTAAAAAAATATTATGAATTTTGCTTGTATTATGACAATTTACAATAGAATATATGACTGAGAGCAAAATGAAGATCATCAATATATATTAAAAAAGAAGTATTGTTATAATACATGAAATCTATACAGTTATATCAAGAGCAAATATAATGATCCCTAACTAACAATGTCTAAGGACATCAATAAACCCAAACTATATACATGACTCTTAAAAAATAATTGGGTGAAGTCTTTTAGTTAGTGAATTAGCCAATATGTCCTCAGTTTTGATATGCTCTACCTCAATGTCACCCTTCTGCACTAATTCTTTTATGGTCAAATACTTGACCTCTAAATGATTAGCCGCTATGATGTTCTTATTATTTTTATTGAACAATACAATAAAATTATTATCACAATATAATCAAATAGGTATAGCAATTAAATAAACCATAGACAACTTAGAAATTAAGTTTTTGAGTTAAATTATCGGTGAAGTTACCATATAGAATGTTACAAACTTTGTATTTATGGTCGAGGAAGTTAATGGTGATCCTTAATAATCTTCATAAAACAACACCATCTGCTATCATAAAAAAAATACCTTGATGTTGACTTCATGTCATCTAGATATATATAGCAAAATCTGAATCTAAATTGCCAATAAGGTCCAAAATGTTAACTTTCTTGAATGTCAACATATAATCCTCAGTTCTTTCAATTAATAATTGTTCAATAGGAATTTTAAAAATTCTAATAGTTTATTCCTGCAAGGTGTAGAGCAGATAATAATTTTCATGAAAATCAAGAGTCTGGGTACTGAAACATGTGAAATGCTGAATTATAGATGCTGAATCCTCCATCAACAAACAGATTGTGACCACTGATATATCTGGCCTCCTCACTAGCTAGGAAAAGAGCTGCAGTGGCAACATCTTCAGCCTTAAGTGTCACACCCTTGAGGTTAGCGACCGAATCCATTGCCTTCTCTAGGTCCTCACTGTCAAGCCCAACAAATTTAGTAGCTAAAGGTGTTGCAAGCGCGTAAGGAGCCAGACAATTGACCCGGATCCCAAATTGTCCCAGCTCAACCGCAGCGTTCCTCGTGAGGCCTAGAACAGCATGCTTTGAACAACAATATGCGTGCGACGCTGCACCTCCCACAGTCGAGCTGATGCTAGCAGTCGAAATTATGCTTCCACTACGACTTGGGATCATGACTCGAGCTGCATGTTTGATCCCCAGAAAAACTCCTGTCACGTTGATGCTGAGAACTCGCTCGAAATCGGACTTCTCATTGTCGATTATACGGGCTTTGTTTGGATCAGCAATTCCTGCATTGTTAAACATTATGTCTAGCTTACCGTAGGTTGCCATGGCTTTATCAACGGCATTTTGTATTTGGTCCTCGTCCGTGACGTTACAGTGGACATAGGTTGAGTTTGATGAACCTAGTGTGTCGACCACTGAGTGGCCCAGTTCGTCTTGTATGTCGGCGATCACAATTCTGGCTCCATGGTGAGCGAAAACTTTTGCTGTGCACTCTCCAATGCCACTGGCTCCTCCGGTGATCAGAGCCACCTTCCCTTCTAGCCTGCATATATTCACGTTTCCAACTATTTTTAATTCAGGGTAAAATATATATCTCATAAGCTTTTAAATTGGTTTTTTTTTTCAGAAATTCTATTTATAATTTGGTTAAAAAATAACAAAAAAGTACATACAAAATGAATTTCACATATGGACCAATCAAATATTACTTATATAATAATTTAACCCAATTCTTAAATTCAAATGCAACTAATTAAATTCAACTCAAATTAATAATTTATTATAATTATTATAATTATTAATTACATTTGACTTTAATTAATTTAATTTGAATTTAAGAGCTTAATTAAATTATAATGTTAGTGGCATAAAATATTCACATCACAAATGTTTTGATATTATTATTTAATTAAAGTTTAATTTTTAATCTTTTTTATTATCTTAAAATATACAAAGAGAGAAATAACTAAAAGATCCAACTAAATGATCTGTATACGAAGACGTGGTTTGCATAGGGAGCAATAATTGTGCTTGCATCTTTAATTTTCCTCTTCTTAATAATGCTCTTTTCTTCTTAATTTCTTTCATTTTATTTTATGCAATAACAACTACTCACTAAAAACCATGCTAATTATCAGAGTTTGGAGAGGCTAATAGTACGCAACCTTATCCTAGCTGATAGAAAGATTGTTTTTAAAAAATATATAGACATACATAAATAAATATATATGTAAAATATACATCTATATTAAAACAATAAACTGATAATGATTAAAAATAAAAAACACAAAATAGGTATAATAGATATTAATAACAAATAAAAATAAATAAATACATATAAGTAAAAATAATTAAAATATAAACACAAAGTAATAAAATAAATAATACAATAAATATAGAACAAGATAAAGAATAATATAAATATAAATAAAATAAAATAATTAAAACAAAATAAGCAAATAAATACACAAACAATAATAAAAATTAATTAATTAATTAAAGAAGTCATGATGAGAAAATATTTTAGCCAAGTAAAAAAATGCTTATGCTAAATAACAAAGAGAGAAGTCCTATATATTAAAAGTTTAGGCTAAGTACAAGATATAAGATTCGAAGGAAAAATGTTCAAAAGTCCTATGAGAAAGAGAATGACCTCTTTACGTGACATTCTTTATTTGTATCCTCGTACGCCAAAGTTTTTAATTAAGAATCATGTCCTCAATAAGTTTTAATAAAGCCATATTATTCTTGATCATCTTCCCTTAATTCTTTATAGGCCTTCCATTTTTTCCTCTTACAGTGTCTAAGAGCAATTTTCTCACATCTTCTCACTAAAGTATCAGGGCATCTCCTATTAACATGTTCAAATCATCTAAGCTTTGTTTCTCTTAATTTTTCATTAACATTAGCTACCTTTACTTTGTCTCTTACTATTACATTATTGATCTTATTTTTTTAGTAAGGTTGTACATCTAATGGAGCATTATCGTCTTTACCACCATTAACTTATCTCTAGGCACTTGTTTGATATGTCAACACTCCATCGGATAAAGCATGACTGGCTTAATTGCTACACGACATAATTTACTTTTGAGTTTGAGTGGTATCTTCTTCTCACATAAAACTTATGATGTTCTTCTCTACTTAAGCCGCTCTGATTTGATACAGTGAACTACGTCTTCATCGATCTCTCCATTGCTTTGGATGGTTAAGCCTAGATACTTAAAATACTATTTTGTGATATAACTTTTAAACTAATCGTTACTTCCATATTAGAAGCCACACTAAGTACTTAGTCATCGCCTTGCCCAATTTCAAGTCCTTCGACTCTAACATATCCCTCCAAAGTTCTAGCTTGACATTGATATCCTTTTTTGTCTCGTCCATTAAAACAATGTCAATAGTAAACAATATACATTAAGGCATATCCCCTTGGATATTCTTGGTGAGCTCATTCATCACTACTGTAATCAAAAGGGGCACAATAAGGAACCTTGATGGAGCCCAATATTGATAGAAAAATGATCTCTATCTTCTCTTATCGTTCTTACTCTAGTGTTTGTACCTTTATCCATATCCCTAATAACCAATTTATAGGTTGTAGGGTTTCCTTTAACTTTTAAACACCTTCACGTGATTTTCCTAAGTATCTTGTCATGCACCTTCTCCAAAAAACCATGTGTAGATTATGTTGTCTTTCTTTCTAATATTCCATTAATCTTCAGAGGAGATATAAAGCTTCTATCGTGGACCTTCGTAACATGAAGTCAAACTAGTTCTCCGACATATGGATATTATTTCTCACTCTTTTCTTAATCACCTTCTCTTATGTATTCATTTTATGACTAAGTAGTTTGATATCTCTATAGTTGTTACAGCTTTGGATGTCTCCTTTATTCTTATATAGAAGAATTAGTATAGTAAATCTCCATTAATCCAATATTTTAGTAAACTTAAGGATCACATTAAAAAGCTTGGCTAGCAAAGTAAAACCTTCTTTTCCTGGGCTCTACTAGACCACTATGGGTATCTCACTTGCCCTATTGCCCTCCCACTCTTTATCTCTCCTAAAGCTCTTTTAATTTTTTTCCTTTATAACATTTCAACAAGTTATGATACCTATTAGACGTGCTAATATCACTTAAAGAGATGTTTTCCTTTGCGCCTTCATTAGAAAGGATATAGAGGTATCTTTGTCATTGATGTCATTTTCAGCCATAAACATCTTTCCTACTTCATCTTTTATACAACAAACTTGATCTAATTTATTAATTTTCAGTTTCTAGCTCTCACCAACTTAAATATATCATTTTCTCTATTTTTAGTTTCCAATTTTTGCTATAATTTCTCATAAGCTTTGCTATTAGCTTCTAAGATTATCTTTTTTGCATCTTTCTTTGCTACGTTTTAACCTTCTCGATTAACTACTATCTTTACCTCTATGGTACTATTCAATCGAGCTTTATAGACACCCTTCTTGACCTTAACCTTTTCTTTTATATCTTCATTCCACCATCAAGACTTTATCATACTACCCCTAAGCTCTTTAGAAATACCTAAGATCTCTTTAGTTGTATTCCTTAAACGAGTTAATACTGTCTCCCACATCTAGTTAGCATCTCTTTCTAATTCCCATTCTTCTCTATATATTACTTTGTCCTTAAATTTTTTCATCATATCTTCTTTTAGATTCCACCATCTGACTCTATTACACCTCCTAAGTTTACTCCAATGCTTAACTATAAGATCCATAACCAGTAATTTGTGCTCAGTCGATAAGCAAGTGTTAGGTATAACCTTGTACTTATTAAAACTAGGCCGATTGCTCCATCTTATAAAGAAGTAGTCAATTTAAATTTCTGTGGTTCTGCCCTTAAAAGTCACCAAGTGCTCCTCATTTTTCTTAAAAAAAGGTCACTAACTCAAATGCTACCACGAGATCTAACAAAATAGTCCCATAATCATTTATATCACCATACTCAAAACTATTTTAGGCTATCCCTATATGACCATTAAATTCTCCGCCTAAAGTAACTCTCTCATCAGGGGGAATCAACAGAATCAGCTCTTTTAGCTCTTCCAAAAACTAGGGCTTAAGATGTTCATCCAACCCTATTTGAGTTGTATAAGAATGCACCACATTGAAAACAATACCTTTTACTATAATCTTAAGGATATGATCTTATCATTAGTCCTTGTTACCCCAAACATCATGATTTATGAGTTCTTTAACAACTAATATACCTACCCCGTTATGTCATCTCAAATACCCTACATACTAAAGTTTGAACCTATTAATCTTTTTTACTATAGCCCCTATCCACTTTGTCTCATGTATGCACGCTATATGAATCTTATATTTGTTTAAAATCTCCACTATTTCTAGCATTTTCTTGTAAAGGCCCCAATATTCCAAGAGTTTATCCATTATCTGTTGACATAGTCTCTTCCCCTAAACCCATAACTCCTTAAAAAACTAACCCTTGCTCTATCATTGGAAGTCATAGCCATCAATCCTACCCTAATGCTAAATAGAAGCTATAGAAGACAAGTCCAACAAGTCCCTAAATGACTTTAATATTACTCGAGAAAGGAAATGAAGGTTTATCTTAAATCCCAAAAATACGTAGCATACTAAATGACTATGAAAATTGTTAGAAAACTAGGTCAAATTTTGGTCCCAACTGTATCAGAAAATTACAAAACTATTTCGCAAATTAGTTTCTTGAAAACTAAGATCAATTCAATTCTATAAAATTATTAACACACAAATCATAATAAAGCGTGAATCTAAATTCATACTTTATTCTGAAAGCTTTATCATGTTCTTGTCACATCTCTCAAACCTTTTCCAAAATCAATCCGCCGCAACACCATAGTGGCATAAATATTCGACCTCTAATGGTATCCAAAAAATAGGTTGAGAGAACTCGGTTACTCTTATAAGAGAGTTAAGCAAGAAATACTAGCTCCATAGAGTTTAAGCATATTTATAATAGGTTTTGGACATTAAGTAATTTAATTGAAATTGAATTCTAATTTCAATTAAAATTTAATTCTAATTATTTATAATTCTAATTAAATTTTAATTAAAATTAGAATTTAATAATAATTCTAATTAAATACCAATTATGCCCAAATAAGATCCAATATCTTATATTAATCCTTATTTATTAAATATCTTATATTTAATCATAAAATTTCTCAAACTTTACAATCAAGTCCAACTTGATAAAATATTTTTGCTTTCTTCAACGTATTTTTTATGTGAGACCCATTAGGTTCCCAAATATATTGGCAATGATCATAAATTATAATTATATTTCATAATTAATTAGAATTAGATAAATTAAAATTCCTTTTAATTTATGTTTAATTTTCCAATTAAACATTTTATAATCATAGATCATGACTTGCATTTAGCAATGCATCATGGCCACCTAAATATTTAGGAATGTCAGAGTGGTTTTAACTAACCTTTTTGTACATGATTTTTATGTATAATTCAATCATTTCATCATACAATGCTTCGATTAAACAGAGCATGGAATTAATGTCTTTTTTAAGTCCAATCATATTAGTTCTCCTGCATTAGCTATTGATCCAATTAATGACAATTGTAAACTATTTATAAATTGTCATTCCTCCATGGACAAGGATTTCCTGAATCAATTCTAATCGAGAGCAACGAAATATTCTCCCTAATTATTTTAGGGTGATAAATCCTATCTTAATTACTCAACTACCTTAATATAGTTCATGCTACATCTAACGACTACCAATTAAATGACCCATGATTAAAAAATCATAAATAGTATTAAAACATGGCAATCTCTATACAAGATAACTTTGGTGACTTTAAGTCAAAAGATCACTTATACAATCATCACAATGAGAATTTTATAGACATACAAGTAATGTTCCAAATTGATTTCTCATATCAAGTTTGTTCAGTAAATTTGTTCTCTAACAAGCACCCACATTTTTGTTTAAGTATCACCATACTTCAGCATATGAGGTTAACTACTTCCTTCATAAGGAAAAACACATCATGTGCAAGCCTTTTTACATTCTATTAATATCTAGTCTTAATAAGATAATGACTAGGAACAACTTAAGGTTAATACATAAATACAATATGAATCTTATAACTATAATCTGATCATTATAATTTCATTTGTTATATATAATTATCTTATGGAGTTTATCATATACATCTAAACATGTACATGATAAATAATTCCTTTAAATTATTTTTTGACTTAAACTATAACCAATCAATTAGCTATAAGGCATAAACGAACAAAATTACAAGCACACACAACTATAAGCAAATCAAAATTCAATCGTCTAAAATCTGAATAAATAATAACAACTAGGTTTCTACAAAATGCTAAAACATAGTATTAGGAGGTTCAAAAGAATAAACAAAAAATTCAAAACTATAAACATAAAAGAATTTAAACTTCAATGGTTTAATAAATACTAAAAAAATAAAATCCCAGCACCCAAAGAGCATCGCATCAACCATGAGCAAACACAATTTGAAACCAATCATAAGCATGTCCAATAGAGAAGAAAACTTTACAGCATACCAATTAACCTAAGAAGGAAAACAATCAAATTGATCTGCTTTATTTAAGAAGCCATACACTAGCTCTGTTTGTTCTCATCGTAGTAACATCGTTCACCAGAAATTCCTTCATTGTGGGGTTCACTTTGAATCTACAGAAGAAGAAAACAAAGCACAAGATTTTCCAAAAGCCAGACGAGGAAATGTCTAGAAGGGGAATAAAAATAACAAAAGATTACATAGTTCATGATTAGATCTATATAGAATGAGGAGTATCCAGATCTGTGAAAAAGTACAAATAATTAAAAAAAAGCCTATATATCTAGAAATGGCCGAGGAGTTCAAAGACCTCTTCGGTATACAGTATAATCAGCGCTGCCAAGTTACAGTGGCTAATGGTATAATCGGTTTATATTGGTTTTATAAAACAGAAAGTTATAAAAGAATACTTTAGAATTTAAGATCTGAATCAATTGGAGAAATGAAAACCCACCAACAGTGGTCACTAGAAAAACCTATAGAGGCTAAAACAAGTTTTTTATATAGAAGAATTCTCTCTTTTTCTCTAGACCTATTTTCAGTCTGTACCTACAACTAAAACAAAATCCATACTAAGACTTCAACAATGTTGTCTTCTATAGAGGAGTGAATCCAACCTTTAAACGAAAGATGAGGGCTCTAGGAGCATTTCAAAATGGTGAAAGACTATTATGAATTTTTAAAAATGACATAAATTATTGCAGGAATAATTGGAGAGATCATAAAAACCTCTTATCAAGTGCCAAAGCCCAGTACAAATGTTGAATTAACCAGAACACTAGAAGGAATCAGAAGAAGCAAAAATGTGGCCATGCGTCCTGCCAAGTTTAGGGATTATGCATGACGATGAGGGAATTTGTTATGAGAGTTTATTATGCAGATCTATCATTTACATTTTTCAATCATGAGTTTGTTATGAATGTTGTAAGGCACACTCTATAAATATAACAAAAAAATGTTGTGATCAGTAAGAAATATTCCCAAAAATCTCTTCTTTTCTCACCTACTTCTAATTCTCGTGTCTTCTTTACTCTATTTTCTCATCCCCTTTCTTACTTTACGGATACATTGCATTATATTTGATGCTCTCGTTGAGAGATGTATGAAGGTATTGTCACCCGTTCCAAATATGTAGAGGAATAAATCACAAAACTCATAGGCCACCTTAACAAACTTGAATCCAATTATTCCTCTACCATTGAATAGATCCAAAAAAACGTGACCTCCTAGCAAACTGTCCTGTCCGATTTGATGTAAAAGCCTGCCACTTTGGACAAACCATCTTCTCCTCTATTACTGTTACCAAACACACCCCGCACCATATCATTCCCTTCTTCTTCTTCCTCGACTGTCCCTACAACTCTTATGACATCTTCTTCTCACCAACCAAACCCACCACCTTTTGACCCATCATCCCTATTACCACCTCGAGTCCCTAAACCCTAAATAGCCTTCTTCTCAAGTGACAATGCCTAAGGTTGGCTCTTCTAAATTGAACATTTCTTCCAATTTCACCATACCCCAATGGACCAACGCCTCACCCCTATTGCCTTTTACTTGAAAGGAACTACTCTTTAGTGGTTCCAATGGCTCTACACCATAAGCCAACTATCTTCTTAGGACATTTTAAAATACCAATTGGAGCTCCATTTTGGACTCTTCTCCTTCATCAACTACAAATCCTAGTTGTTTAAGCTTAAACAAACATCCACAGTGGCCTATTACAAGACTAAGTTCAAGGCCATCTCCACTCACATCTCTGGCCTCAGCCACACGAATCTCGACAACTGTTTCTTATCTGGCCTAAAGAATGATATCCAAAGAGAGCTGAGTGTGCTTAAACCACAAAACCTTCTTGAGGCCATCGGTTATGCCAAATTAATTGAGGATAAGTGAAATGCTACCAAACCTCACATCTCTAGATCCTCATATCAAAAACCTTCCCCTCCTCCTTTAGCTTCACTAACACAAATACCTCACCCATTAAACCTAAACTACCCTTCACTATTAAACGTTTTACACCAACTGAGATGGTGGCTCGGTGTGAACAAGGACTTTGTTATAACTGCGATGACAAGTTTATGGCCAATCATCAATGCAAAACCCCACAATTTCTCTATTTGGTGGCTGAACTAGATGATTAGATTGATTGAGAAGATATTTCTCCTAACATTACATTGGCACTGTATATCAAACCAACAGAACCCACCCCTTAAATTTCCTTCCATGCTTTAACGGGTCAAATTATTTGACCATCAAACTCGCTGGATCTATCAATGGTTAGGCTCTACTAGTCCTTATTGATGGTAGGTCAACCAAAAACTTCATCCAGTCTAGGCTAGCCTCTCACTTGGGTCTTACAGTCCAACCATCGCCACATTTGAAGGTCATTATAGGAAGTAAGGACATATTAGGGTGCGTTGGTATATGTTTGCAGACTCCTCTAGTTATGTGATCCACAACCTTTCCTGTGGATCTTCTCTTGCTACCTATTTATGGAGCTGATTTTGTCCTAGGGTTCAACGGTTAGCCAAACTGGGCCTAATCTTTTTTTATTACATGGTCGTCTTTATAGAATTTGACTATGCTAGTGCTAAGATGAAACTGATTGTGCTGCAACAACCTTCCTTTCACCAAATTGCCTACACTTCACTCAAAAATATTAACCTTACCTAAATCATGACCCAGTACTATCACTTGTCTATTGAACCCATTACACCACCAAAACTAGAACACATTATTGGATTAAAAGCTCCCCTAAATTTCATTCAATCTCTCCAAATCTTTTTTTTTCCATATTTGGCACCATTTTCAACTCACCCATTAGTCTGCCACCGTCCTGACTGTTTGACCACTATAAATCCCTACTACCCAATACACTCTTAATCAATGTCAAACCCTATCGCTACCCCCACTTTCAGAAGATGAAATTGAGAAACTCATGGCAAATATGCTTATGGAGGGAGTGATATAACCTAGACCAGTCCTTGTTCATCACTAGTCCTTATTGTTAAGAAAAGGGACAGATCATGGCATTTCTATGTTGATTACCAAGCCCTCAATGCGGTTACCATTAAGGATCGATTTCCTATCCCTACAGTTGATGAATTACTGGATGATCTTCATAGGGCTCAAGCCTTTTTGAAGTTAGATTTAAAGAATGGTTATCACCAAGCTCGGATTCATCCGCCAGATATAGAGAAAACTATTTTTCGTATACATCATGGTCATTACGAATTCATTGTTATGCCGTTTAGACTCTCTAACCCTCCATCCACATTTCAAGCTTTGATGAACTCAATTTTTAGGTAATATTGCATAGATCAGTACTTGTATTTTTTGATGATATTTTGGTGTTTGTCCATCTTGGGATTCCCATTTAGTACATTTGGAGGAAGTCTTCAACACTTTGTAGAACCATGCTTTGTTTGCAAAATTGTTGAAGTGTGAGTTTAGATGTACTAAATTGGGTTATTTGGGGCACCGCATTTTGGGAAAGGGAGTTATTGTAGATCCTTATAAGGTTGAGGTGATTAACACATGGCCACTTCCTCATACAATCAAAGAGTTATGCAGGTTTCTCGAATTATTTAGATACTATTGCCGTTCCTTGCAAAGTACTCCACAATTGCTACATCATCAACACAATATCTGTGTAAAAATGTCTTTATCTGGATCACTGAGACAACCATTGCATTTGTCAAATTGTAGAACACATTAGCTACAACCCGAGTTTTGGTTCTTCCAGATGTTTTGCAATAGTTTTTCGTTCAATCCGATGCTTTGGGGACATGTATCGGTGCCATATTATCACAGCAAGGGCACCCCATAGCTTGTTATCACTAGGGAAATGTACGCCATCATTGAAATAATCTAAAAATGAGCTAGTATTTATTGGGTAGTTGATTTTTGATCCAAACCGACCATGAAAGTTTACGGGCATTAATCCATTAGACAATACAGTCCCCTGAGTAGTAGAAATGGCTCACAAAACTGCTAGGATTTGATTTTGATATTAAGTATCATCCAGGGAGAGATATTGGTCCAACTAATACCTTATCTCACATCACCACTGGTTCCTTTAATGCTTTCATATTTGCATCCAAACAAGTAATGGCTTTGTGGGACGCTTTGCGTCAATGTTTTTGCACTAACCCAACTTTTATTCAGCTTCTCTAGGATATCCAAACCAACCCTGCTACATTTCGACATCACTCAATTAAGGATGGTTTGTTGTTATATAAAGGTAGGGTGGTGGTGCCTTTGAATTCTGCTTTACAGTTACTCACTTTAGCTGAGTTTCACAACACACCAGTAGGAGGTCATGCCAGAGTACAATGCATATTATCTCGCATTGCTGCAGCATTTTATTAGCTTATATTAAGTCAATTAGTCAAGGAATTTGTAGGGAATTGTGCTATTTGTCAAATAGTAAAGCCGTTCAATAAGGCTTCTCAAGGGCTCTTACAACCTCTTGCCATTCTAGGACAAGTTTAGGATTCGTTGTCCAATGTACTTTATCACCCATCTCCCTCCATCGATAGGCAAAGCCACTATTTTTATGGTTATAGATCTTTTGTCAAAACAAGCTCATTTTGCTGGTCTTGGTCTAAATTTTACAACCCCACAAGATGCAGAAGTATTTGTCAAAATAGTGGTTAAGTTACATAGGTTCCCTCCAGTATTGTGTCTAATTGTGACCAACTTTTTATGAGCCAATTTTGACAAGAGCTATTCAAATTGTAGGGTACAACTTTGGCAACCATTAGTGCATATCATCTACATTCTGATGATCAAAAGGAAGTCATGAATTGTTACCTTGAAGATTATCAGCATTGCTTTATTTCTGATAATTCCAAGCAATGGATGAACTACTTACATTGGGCAGAGTGGCACTAGAACACGTCTCACCATTCTGCAATCAACATGACTCCATTTGAGGGAGTTTATAGTCATCCACCACCTTTCCTATTGGACTATGTCGATGGTACTACAAGTGTAACTTCAATTAAAGAATTGCTCAAAGCTCGTACCTCCATTCTTGATACTCTTAAAGACAACTTACTACGAGCTCAGACACGGATGCGAAACCAGGTAAATCATAAGTAAACTGATATCACATTTGAGGTGAATGATTTGGTGTTCTTGAAGTTACAACCCTATCAACAGACATCATTTAGACACAGAACAACACATAAGCTCTCGTAGTTTTCTTGGGCCATTCTGTGTCAGTGAACGTATTAGGTTTGTGGCTTGCCGATTGGAATTACCAACTGACGCCAAAATTCATAACGTGTTTCATGTTTCAAATCTCAAAAAATGCGTGGGAGAACATTGAACTCCAACTATTCCATTGCCCCTTTATTTCATTAACAATAAAGCAGTTCTTATTCCTGCTACTATGATTGGTTACGTAAAATACTGCAACAAGATTAGATAATGCCTCAAGTTTTGATTCAGTGGGAATATCAACCAAATTTTGATGCTACTTGGGGACCCTTGTCTGAAATTCATCAAGATTTCCCTCACCTTAACCTTGAGGACAAGCTCATTTCAGAAGGGGGAGGTAACGTTGTAGGAATAATTGGTAAGCTCATAACGTCCTCAGATCAAATGCCAAAGGTCAATACAGATGCTGACTTAGTTAGAACACTCAAAAGAATCAGAAGAAGCAAAAGACTGGTCACGCATCTTGCCAAGTTTGAGGGAAAATGCATGAGATGAGCTAATTTTTTATGAGAGTTTGTTATGCAGTATTGTCATTTAGCATTTTTCAATCATAGGTTTGTTATGAATGTTGTAAGGCACACTCCTATAAATATAACAATGAAATGCTGTGATCAATAAGAAATATTCCCAAAAATCTCTTCTTTTCTCGCCTACCTCTAACTCACATCTCTTCTTTACTCTATTTTCTCATCCCTTTCTTATTCTACAGATACATTGCATCATAAATGGCAACAATAAAATAAATGGAAGCATGACACATTAGTCGTTAGAGAACCGAGGAAAAGGATGTTGCCAACAAAGAAAAGATGAAATGTTCCTCCAACAATGAAACTTTTTGTCTTTTCATTGCAAAAATCTAATCTTTTTCAAGATCCAATAATCTATTGTCATAAACCCACAAACTTTACAAAGAAAATAGGCTTTAAAATGCTAGAAAATCTTGCATCAATGACATTAAGTGGTGGAGTATTTGAAAACGCTTGTCGTAATTAGAAAAAAAACTAAAACAACCATCGGTTTGTGGAAAAGCACAAAATTTCTCAATGCGAAGTGAGAAGTAAGAAGCACTTTGGATGGGTACCTATCATGACCTATGGAACACACCTTTGAGACCAGTGATAAATTACAACAACAACAATAATAACTTAGATAGAGAAATATAAAAATTACATAAATATGAAGATCACTAAGAAAAAGTGCAAGATTCAAACTTGAAATACCCAGATGCATGTTTTGATAATAACAGTAACAAAGAGAAAAAATCGTCGTCATAGGAAAAAACTCTGTTAGTAACATGTTCACATAGATTCTCAGAACCAAACAAGCTCGCACCACCAACGACAACGAAGATACAGATGAAAAGTAAACATATGAAGCTTGAGTGCATCACCCTGAAGAGAGAGAGAGAGAGAGGAAAATAACTACTAATATATGAACCCAAAGTCCCTTTCCAAACTTGAAAATGCCATAAAACAGTTCTCGCATCATATGATTATTTTGTAAACAGAAACTTTCACAAGTTAATGAATTTCAGAAAATAACAATTGAGAAGTTATGCACAATACATTTGAGTAAAAAACCTCTTTGTCTCCATAACAAAGACAATAAGAAAAGTAAAAGGAAAAGGAAGACCAGGAATTGCAAAAAAAAAAATCCTTAATAACTCCTAAGCCATATGAACAAAAACAGCCTTCCCAGGTTCAGCTAATTGAAATCCACTTAAAAAAATTGATCTCAGTTGTGTATTTATCATCATGAGATGACCAACAGGAAGACAACAAAAAAGAACATGTATGGGAAAGGAAAAACAAAGTCGTAGGAAATAGCTGGTTCTTTACCTTCTAGAAATTGAAGAGATAAACGAAGTGGTTGCCATGGCTCCTCCTGACAGAGAATAAAAGGAGATTTAAGTGACTGATATGCTTAGTCGCCCCAAATAAACCACTCTCCATCTATATAATATGATTCTCCCATAGTCCATGACGAAACACAAACAAGAATATCTGTGCTAGCTGCACATGACCACATAATAAAATGAAGTTTCCATATTGAATGTCACACTTCTCTATATCACTATTCAACACAACACAACTATAATATAACAATTAAAATATAATTATCTTATTTATTAATGAACCACGCCTGCATTGTCCTATTCGCCCTCTCTTTTCTAACGCCTCGTGGGACTCAGACAAAAAATGGTTTATAAATGAATTATTTGTTCCCCTCGTAATAGGGCACTTTGGAATCTCAAGGATTTATAGTCATAGAATTCGTTGTTTAATCAATTTACCATAGTTCATTACACTGACATCGCATAACCAACACACAGAAAAGAAAAGTTAGAAAGAAATATAAACAGCGTTAATAAGAAAATTTAAATGTTTATTATTGAGTTAATCTCTTTTAAGAGGCAAATACAGGTAAGCTACCTTAGGCTGCCAATAGACAATATTTTATTTAAATAAAGTTTCCAATGATGAGGTTGTAGTCAAGTTCCAAGCTAAAGTTTACATATTCTGTTCAGGGCCGTTCCTATAGTTTTATAAGCCCGGAGCGAAATGAAAAAAAAGGGCCCCGATAAATTGACAATATACTTAAGTTTACATATTTGTATGAAATATAAATGACTCAATTTATAAATTTACATAACCAACTAAATATTAA
>JANZLX010000005.1:34838794-34857554 GCA_025531955.1 Erythroxylum orinocense
CCAAACACTTAAAACATTTAATGCTAGAATGCTTACTAGAAGAAGCTTGGGTGTTAGGTGTACCTTTAGGGTCAAACCCTACATTCGGCTTTTTAGGTGTCTCCTTGAAGTTCAGTCCCTTGTCTTTCTACTTATCCTCTCTCTTGGCCCATTTTGAACTCCATGATTGGCTAAAATTTGCCACACTCCTTGCTGCCACTTTAGCTTTGATTTGCTTTTCCACCTTCATGGCATGTTCACTATGTCCTCAATCTCCATATAGTGTTGCAATTATACCATATTAGCTATCTCCTTGTTCAAACCACTCAAGAACTATGCCATGGTTGCCTTTGGATCCTCCTTTATATTTGCTGAGATCATAGCTATATCCATCTCTTTGTGGTAGTCCTCCATTGATTTAGACCCCTGAGTGAGCCTCTGAAATTTCTGATGCATCTCCCTATAATAGTAAGAAAGCACAAACCGCTTCCTTATGCATGGCTTCATATCATCCCAAGTAGTAATTGGAATCTCTCTATTTCTCCTCCTGGATGTCACCAACTGATCCCACCATATTAGTGCATAATCTATAAATTCAACAACAGCTAACTTTACCTTTTTATATTCCAAAAAATTGTGACACTCAAAAACTAAGTCCACCATCTTTTCCCACTCTAGGTAAGCCTCTGCATCATTCCTTCCCTTGAAGGTTGGGATCTACATCTTGATGGATTTAAGGTCTCCATCTCTCCGGTTAAATAGTTCAACTCTCTGAGCTCTCCTAGGTCTGCGTACCTCAAACTCCTCCTCCTCTTCAAAGTCATCCTCCTCTGGCTCATACTGAGGTGGTGGTCTACGAGGTGGTGGTTGCTGCTGGTGTACACCTGGATGCCTCCCCTGAGGTTCCTCGCGTCTCCCTTATCTGAGCTCATCCATTTGTCCCCTAATCTTATTTAAGGCTAGATTGAACCTCTCAAATTGTTGCTGCATGGCTCTCAAAGTGAAAGCGATATTTGCATCTCCCCCTTGATTGTCATCATTACTACCTCTCTGTGACATTGTGGATAAAATGATATACCTGCAAAACAAAGTTAGTAATAAATAACCTCACACACTCCCTCACGTGTTTCACACAAATGGTGTCACGCCTCTCGTGTTTAAGTCACGGCAATGACTCCCTCAAATAAGCTCACACACTCTTACCTTTTACCTCTCAAGTGATGTCTTTAAAGTTACTTTTCGGAAACCAATTCAACAAAACTAAGCAACACAAATTAATTGGAAAGAACAAGTGAATCCTAACAAGAAACAAAATTAGAACAATTCTAGAAGCAAAGTAATGTACGGACAGAAGTAAACTAGTATGCTAATACATGGATGGAAAAGATGTGTATGCGATGATTTTTATTTATAATTGAACAATATGAATGCAAGATTGTCCAATTTAATGTAATAGAAGCAAAGAAAGGCACAAACAAGAAAGTAAACTAAGAATCAAAGAAAGACACTCAATATATTGTAAAACTCAACAAAAACCTAAAAGCTCCAAGAACAATTTTCAAATATACGCAAGGTTTAAGATAGGCAACTCAATGTGTTTTTCAACGGTTTTTTTCTACTGTTCATTCTTTTTTTTTTGGGTACCGTTAAGTTTTTTTCGGCTTCTGTTCACTCTTTTTTCAGTACTATTTACTTTTGTTTTTGCTTCTTCTCACTTTTTTCTAGTACTGTTCACTTCTTTTTTCAGTACTGTTCACGTTTTTTTCCTGATACTGTTCACTTTTTTCTACTGTTCACTCCTTTTTTTCAGTACTATTCACATTTTTTGGTTACTGTTCACTTTTCTCTACTGTTCACTCCTTTTTTTGGGATTGTTCAATTTTTTGGGTACTATTCATAGATACGGTATCTGCACTATTCACGAGTACAGGTATTGTTCACAGATACAGTACGGTACTATTCACGTTTTTTTTTAAGAAAAAAATAAAAAACACAATAAAGATACGTATGAGTTCAGTAGAATTAAGCCAAAGCTCTGATACCAAGATGATATGGAAACTCTAAGAAAACAAGGTTCTTGAAACCCCCTAATCCTATTGAATCAAAACCTTAATCTTTCTATTCTAAAAACATGCTAGATCAAACCCCAAATCAGAAGTTTGAGACCTAATCCTAAAGAAATCAGAAATCAGAAATCAATTTACGTTGCAAGTACTTATTGATGCAAATCAATTTCTTGAAATAGCCATGAAGACATTCACGCCTCACTTGAAGAACTCAATTCTGAAATTTTATTAATCATCCAAATCTAAGGTTATAAATTTATAATAAGGTATAAATACCCTTGACCAAGTCCTAACCCTAATAGGAATGGGTTTGCAAGCGCATTTAATGAAAACTAGGTTAATCCTAACAAATCTAGGAATATCTAGCCCATTGAACATAATATAATCCAAGCCTTTTTAGGAATGGGCTAAACACAAATAAGTCTTAAAATAACCCAAACAAACAAAGCACGTGCTACTAACTAAAAGAACAACCCATAAACAAGTCCTTGGACCTAAAATAAGATATAATAAATAACAAGCCCAAATTGTCAAAAATGCGCATAAATGGCTAAGTGCTAGCCTCTTCCAACGCCTCCTTTAATAAAGTCACAAGCTTGAGTGTGCCTTGGTGTTCCTCTATAGATGTTTTGGCCTCCTCATGTACTTGACTTGTGATTTGGGCTTGAACAAAAGCTTGCATTGCTTGTTTAAATCTTGACGCTTATTGTGTTGTAATTGGACCACTTAGCAAAGTAAGCTTATCTTGGCACGTGGCACCTTGATCTCCATTGCCATCGCTTCTTGTATCACAATTTTTGCATCATCAATTTACTGTCAAGGATTTTGGTTCGGCCAAATATTTTTTAAGCTTGGAGATATCCAGATCTACCGAAGGGATTTTTGTCAAGCCACATATGCTTTGGGCATTCTCAATGACGTCGATTTATTGGGTTCTATGTCTGCAGCCACATCATTACCCAACGGGTATAAGTTTAGTGCTGACAGTGGTGAATTATTAACTGATCCGGAGTGCTACAAACGATTGGTAGGAATATTGTTATATTTGCAATTTTCTCGTCCAGATCTCTCCTATGCAGTTCGACAACTTAGTCAGTTTGTCCAAGCTCCACGATCCTCTCATTTGGAATGCAGCGGTACACGTCTTAGATTATATTAAAAGCACTCCTTCAAAGGGGTTGTTTTTCTCTTTTGGTAACTCTTTTGAAGTTGAAGCTTTTTGTACTGTTGATTAGGCCTCCTGTTTTGATACATGTTGTTCTCTTACTAACTTCTACATTTTTCTTTGTAGTTCTGCGATTTCTTGGAAAACTAAGAAGCAAATTACTGTGTCTCGATCCTCAGCAGAAGCAAAATATCGAAGCTTAGGTATCTTTTCTTAGCAATAGTTTAGAACTTCATATAAACATAAATATAGAATATTCTTTTTTTCAAGAAATGAAAGAAAAAGATTAAAATTAAAATTATCAATTCAATTAATTGAAGTTACAAATTTCAATTGGTTAATAAAATTATAAAATTTGAAATTCTATAATATGTGAATATATAAAAAAAATTACATATAGCATAAGGAAGGATGTAAATAGCAATGTTAAAAATTTATAAACTAGTCGCGTGGGAAAGATCATTTAGCTGCTTTGGAAGAGAACAAGTTTCGTTATCACAAACTTCTGCTTCAACGAAGAGATGAGAGTAGCATTGCAAAGAATGTTGAACAAAAGAGCTGCGACTAGTTATGAGAAACATTTTTAGAAGAAAGACAGCCTGACGACTTTCTTCTAAAAATGATTGGAAGATGTCATAGCATTTAGGATAAGAAATAAGAATATACTTGGAACCGTGAAAGGGTCTTTGAAAAAGGTTTCTTTCGTCTATGCCCAAGTTCTTGTTGATAATGATTATACTTTAAATTTAAGATGATGACAACAAAGTGATTAGTTCTTTTATCAGTTACGTAAATCATTTTATCACTTGGAAACAAAAGAGATAGTTTAGTAGGCTTATTGAATCAAAATTGTCAAATTATAATAATGTTTCTATCCTTATACAATTAGACAAATCAAATAAGGCAAATAGTAGATATCATCTATCACGTAAAGGCCGATGATATGAACTAACATATGCTGAGGTCATTTCATCAAACATTTAACGTGCATTATGTCATTAGCAGAAAGCAGAACCACAGATTACAGCCAGTCAATCACAACACCCCAGTCAAATATGAGCAGAGAGAGAGTACTTTTTTATACGCTGGCTGGTGCGCAGCGAAGGGGATAGGGACGGCTGCTGCAGCTGGCGACTGGTGGCGCGGTGATGGGGAAGTGACTAGAGACCGGTGGCGCGGTGGTAAGATAGACAGAGAGGCGGCGATGACTGACTGGTGAGTGAGACGGTGACAGACAAGACTTGAGACTTAAGACTTGAGAGAGAGATGGAGAGTGAGGCTGAACAAAGAAATAAAATTAAAGTAAAACGACGTTGTCGTCCTTTTACGGGTTTAAAGAATCGCACCTCGGGCTTGGGCTCTGATTTTTTTCCCAAGCCCAAAGTCTTGCCCGAATTTTTATCTGTACAAAGTGGAGCGTGGACTAATTAGCGATGATGTTTAAAACACTAGCTGCATTAAAAATCAGATTCCCTGTTGGTTCTGTCTAATTTTGATGGGGTTGGGCATTGCTGTTAGGATTTATGGGATTGGTTGATTTTGGCACGAAAATACTTGTAAAACAATAAGGCACACCGGGGGTTTACTGCCGGTAGGCCCCTCCGACGCTCAAATTAGTCTTTTTGTGAGAGTTTTGGTGGCTAGTGAATAAAGAATACTAAGGTTCTCGAAAATCGTACCTTTTTCACGATGAGGTAATAAATTTATATAGTTAATACCTACAGGAATTAGGTAAACATCAAGGGATGGACTGATCGACCCATGTGTCGTTCTGAGTTTGAACTTGGGCCTAGCTCGACTGACCCAACCATAAGCCCCCCTACTCCTCGAGTCTGACCAAGGAGAAAGGTCGAAGGAGTATATAAGGATTGTGCGGCTCGTCTGTATGACAGCTCGTGGTAGGCCCGATCGGTCAGACATCAACGCTTAATGTATGATGGCTCGTGCTAGGATCGGTCGGTTAAATATCGACGCCTAGCGCGTGAAGGCGTTTGGTTTAATCATTACTAACGGCACGTGTCCTCTAACAGGTTTTCAAAATTTGAAATGAGGCGTCTTTTTAATCGCTGCGCAGCTGTCACGGGCGTCCTTTCAACTGTTGCGCCGCTCTGGGTCTCTAATAACCCTAATTCGTCACAGCTCAAATTATGTCAAGCGTCCAACTTCGGCTCGGATTTCACCACGCGTCCAACGTTGATTGGAGCGTCCGTTCGATTGGTCTCTATGATAAATGCTTAGAATCGACATATCTCCTTTACTTTCATTTCTGCATACTCGATTTTCCAGCATCCTCTCTACTCTCTATCTTTCTCCTTGCAGTCATCGGAATTCATTTTTCACTACTATCTCCATTCCCGACTTCGATCTCTAAACTAGGTATGTCCTTTTTCCTTTCCTCGCCCTATATATTTCCTTTTTGTAATCATGTCGTCAAACTCCTCCCCTTCTGTATCGTCTCCTCGCCGGCTTTCATCGCAAACGCCTGCGGGGCTTAGTGGGGAATTGGGTGCGGTCCAGACAAAGCTCCGGCAGGAGCGAGCCACCGAAAGTGCTTTGCAAATAGTCGGGCTGCTCGAAAGTATAGCGGAAGCTATGGAGGTGTTGGAGGCGAGGGGAAATGATGAGGTCACGATGAGTGACCGAAAAGATGGGCTAGTCGTTGAAGCGCCGCCGAGCGAACAATCGACGATGACCGAAAAGGAGCTGAACCGATCGATCATCAAGAATAGCATCCCTTCGTCATGGGGACCTAGGCTGGCCTTTAAGAACGAACGGATTTATAGCGCTCTGGGGAGCCACTTTGCTGTTACAGGCAGCTTTTTCTCGATCGGCAGCATGAAGCTTCCGTATGCCCCAATCATCGAGGAGATATGCTGTGCTTATGAGTTAAGGTCGAGCCAGATCCCTCCGAATGGTTAGAGGTTCCTTAACGGTCTCGCCCTACTATGTCATTATTTCAGGAGCTACCAATCGATCGGCATTTTGCGGCACTTCTTGAGGATGAATCAAAGCTCAAGCGTCGGTGGCGGGATCCCTCACTTCTAGTATAGGGACGGAAGGTATCGTCCGGCTGGAACAATTGGATCGATCAAGGCCTGGAAGATGAAGTATTTCTTTGTGAAGCCCTCAGGATCTGTTTTTGAATCCAGGCAGTGGAAATACCCCCTGGTCGAGCGGTGGAACGACGCCCCTAATCTGTCCCTTACTAAGGAGGAATGGAGAGTGATCGACCGAATCAAAGTGCTCGGTCGATATGATTTCGACCGTCTTATTTTGGGGTATCATGGAGGGGCGTCGGCCAATGTATTTCTGATCGATCCCCCTCCATGAATTAGCGGGCTAGAAGAGGAAACCTATAGCATCCGACTTCCGCAAGACCCGAACCCGACATCAACGGTGATATCCGGGTCTGTGTTTGCGAAGGTAGCATGCTAGCGCACTCAATCACTTACAAGTCGGTATAATTTATTTTTTTTTTTGAAAACACTCTCATATCAGAGGTCCGTTGTCAATGTGGGCCAAAATACGATTAACAGTCGCGATAGAAAACTTGTTTTCAATGCATTCCAATCAATACAATTTCAATAATCAATTAGGGCCCAATTTCATTAAAACCCTTTTTCATTTACAAAACAATCCCCTTTGGGCCATTGGGGCCCATTTCAATACACAAAACACATACAAGCATTTCCAATTGATGTTACACTGAAACATTAGTAAACGCATCAAGGTATCTTAAAAACATAATATTTAAGCTCAAGTACTTGTACTAACCCATAAAACACTTAAAACATAAATAATTAACAAAGTAACACAATTCTAACCTAAGCACATACTAAATGATTGAATTAACAACTAAACATATATCAAACTATGCCCTAAAACATGATTCAGTTTACACTTATCAACATCCCCTCACTTAAACGTTTACTTGTACTCAAGCAAACAAAACAACAAACACATAAAAATCACATAGCACACAATGTAATAATGAAACAATGACTTCAGCTTTATGAAATAAATTTAACTTTAAACATAATCATTCAAGCTATTCCAAATCATTGATATGCAAAATCTGCGTTTAAGAGCCCTAGGCTAAATATACATATTAATCAAGACCCAAATGTCAAATTATTCACCCTTTTCAATTGTAAACACATATTAATAATTATTTGGTCCTTTAAACTCTGTAACTACTCCTAAGTATGTTTTCATGAAAAGTATAGCTACTTACAAGTTTGGTAGGTTTTATTAGAAACCATTTTTTTTATTTTTTATTTTTTTATATAGAAATGGACCTAGTCTTTTACATAAGACAAACATTGGTGATGAATGTCAATCTGGTTAGTCGATTAAGTCATGTTTTTATTAAGTTGCTTTGTTAGAACGTCATTATAGCCTTTTGACGTAAAGGCACACACTTGTGATGCGAATCGATGCGGTTACTTGGCTACATTACGTTCTCAACTGGCTACTAGCTCTATTCACATCTTGAAGGCCAACGGAGTAGTTATTTATTTAAAATTTATAAACTTTTTTTATTTAATGCCTACTTTGTTGCTTTGGCTACTCATTTCCATAAAAAATCCTAACAAAGCTACTTTAGTCGAAAGACCTAAAATTATAAATGAATGTGACAACTTATAGGGTGATCAACTAACACTAAATCTTAATTAACTTGCATATTTAGCCAAAGAACCCAGATTATTAATTTTGTGAGCTAATGACCCTTCACAACCTAATAGATTATGTTCAAAATTAAATCAATTTCATTCCATATAAGCCATCGACAAATTCAAACTATTCACAAAATGAAACATAAACAAACTATCACACAATATGCAAAATTCATACTCAAAGCGAAATACACAACCCTCCCCACACTTGAACAACATATTGTCCTTCATGTGAGTAGGCGACAAACAAACACACATGGTAGGAGGAAGCATAAAATAAAATTTTAAAAAATAAATACTAAATTTAACAGAAAAGGGTTAGAACCAAAGCCTCACGGTGATGGAGGCGGGGATGGTGTCAAAAGTGGCAATTGGACGCCTTAAGCCTTGAAGTATTGATGAATACGACGTATGTCTCGACTCTGATGTTATTGTATGCGAGCCATTTCCTTCATCTTTCTAATGTTCTTCGCAAGTGTATCTGTAATTATCTTGGTGTTGGTGGAGATTGTATCAAGCACTTTCTTCTAGCTAGGTTCTTCTGTGTCTTCTTCCTCTTTGAACTCCTCGTTAGTTGAGTCCTCTTCTGCCTGTTGAGGCCGCCTTTTGCTAGAACTTGCTTGACTAGCCCTGATCTTTATATGAGTCTTTGGGTTGATGTCCCGAAGTCCCATGTTATGGGACTTTAGGATTTCAACACGCCACAAATGATGGTGATTTAGAAAATTCAAGAGGTAGAAGGTTAAACCACTACCATCCACGCCATAGTACTCAGCAATGGCGGAAACCAAATACCCCATACTCAAATTGTTGCTCCTCTTACGTAGAGTCACAACAATAACATTTAACATATATGTGGAGGTGCACATTAGGATGTTGTGTTCCATGCACCACAACAACAAAAAATTCTTTATTGAGCACTTGTTGGTTTCTGATTTGTCAAAAACCATTTGACATATGAATTTATGCAATAACAAGTACTTATAGGTTCATATAATATTGTTATGGGTATTCTTAGCGTCGAATTGCTATAACCTAGTGAGCTCATTGTCTCAAAGTCCCGGTAATATTTGGAATCGGTCACTCTAAGGGTTCCTTTGGTCCAACTCAAATTCCAACAATGAAGTTTTCGGTGGATGAACAAAACCAAGGATAAACAGAATAAACACTCTCTATATGAATTGAAATTCTTACTTTGATGTAAGATTCAAATGCCAAATTCACAACAGATACAACTTGGTGTTTTCGGTGTTGAACCTAACTGAATGAAGAACAATACCAACTACAGATGTGGTTTTGCTTAACCTATGTGGCTATTTTTCATGTCTTACATGTTTCACTATTCAACACTACCACATGACACTCAAACAAGTATGCCAGTTATCACAATTTAATCACATTTAATAACTCAATTATGCAAAGCATACTGTGCATTAAAATTTCTTAATATTCTAACCCCTAATATGGGGCATTACAATTCTTCTCTCCTTATGAAATTTCATCCTTAAAATTTACCTGATCCGAATAGTTGTGGATACTGAGCTTTCATGGTTTCTTCCGGTTCCCATGTTGTCTCCTCAAGTCCATGATGTTGCCAGAGTACTTTTACCAAAGGTACTGGCTTGTTTCTAAGCTGTTTAACTTCTCTGGCTAATATCGAAATCAACCCTTCTTCATAAGACCCATTTGGTTGCACTTGAATTTCTTACACAGGAATCTTATGTGAAGCATCAGGCCGATATCTTCTTAGCATCGAAACATGAAACACATTATGCAGCCTGGCCAATTCTTCAGGCAGAGCCAACTGATAAGCTACTAGTCCAACTCTTTTCAGAATTTCACAAGGACCAATGAATCATATACTAAGCTTACCCTTCTTTCTAAACCGAAGTATGTGTTTTCATGGTGATACTTTCAAGAATACCTTATTACCCACTTGATACTCAATATACTTCCTTTTTAAATCAACATAAGACTTTTGCCTATCACTGGCAGCTTTCATTTTTTGTTGAATAATCTGAATCTTTTCTTCAGTATATTTTACAATTTCTGGCCTTATCATTTTATTTTCACTAAACTTAGTCTATCATACCGGAGTTCTAGACTTCCTACCATACAACGTTTCATAAGGTGCCATGCCAATGCTCGTCTGATAACTGTTATTGTAAGCAAACTCCATCAAAGTCAGATAATTATCTTAACTCTCGAAAAACTCCAACACAACCCTGCAACATATCTTCTAATATCTGTATAACTTGTTCAGATTGTCCATCTGCTTTGGGATGGAAAGCAGTACTAAACTTATCCTAAGTACCCAATGCTTTCTGTAAACTTTTTCAAAATCTTTAAGTAAATCGAGGATTATGATCAGAAATAATCGACAATGGTACTCCGTGCAGTCTTACTATCTCATTCACATATAAATCTGCAAGCCTATCTAAAGAATATTCAGGACGAATGGGCAGAAAATGAGCAGATTTGATAAACTTATCCACAATTACCTATACCGCATCATGCTTCCTTTGAGTGAGAGGAAGTCCAGTGACAAAGTCCATGGTAATGTTATCCCATTTCCATTGAGGAATAGAAATAGGATGTAACAAACCAGATGGAACCTGATGCTCAGCTTTAACCTGCTGGCATGTCAGATATTTTGCTACATAATCAACAACATCCTGTTTCATACCTGACCACCTGCAATACTGCTTCAGATCCTAATACATCTTGTTCCCACCCGAATGCATAGTAGATACTGTATTATGAGCCTTAAACAATAGCTTCTTCTTCAATTCAGTGTTAGCTGGCACACATAACCGATCTTTATAATATAATTCACCATCTCCTTGCACAGAAAAATTAGATTGTTTACTTTCCTGAGTAGCCAAGATAAGTTGTTGTAACTTATCAATAGCTCTTTAAGCATCATAAATTTTTTGCCTCAACTTAGGTCTTGCTTTCAACTGAGCTATTAAAGCTCCATCAGATTTAAGTTCCCATTCACTTCGCTTCACCAATAATGCTGAAATTGTCTTCCGACTCAAAGCATTTGCCACAATATTAGCTTTACTCGAATGATAATCCACAATACAATCATAGTCCTTAAACAGTTCCAACCAATGCCATTGTCTCAAATTGAGTTCTTTCTGGGTAAGCAGATATTTCAGACTCTTATGATCTGTGAATAAAAGGTGTAGTGCCACCAAATTTTTAAGGCAAACACTACTGCTGCAAGCTCCAGATCATGTGTAGGGTAATTATGTTCACGAGTCTTTAGTTGCCTAAAGGCATAAGCAACTACCTTTCCTTCCTACATCAAAACATAACCCAAACAAGTTCTAGATAAATCACTAAACAAAACATACTCCTTGCCAGAAATAGGTTAGACCAATATAGGAGCCTCGATAAGCATACTTTTCAGTTGGTCAAGACTACTCTGACATCTATCAGACCATTCGTACTTCACTCCCTTCCGTAACAATTTAGTTAAAAGGGATGCTATCACTAAAAATCCCTTAACAAACCGTTGGTAATAACTAGCTAGACCCAGAAAACTTCTCACTTCTGCCACATTTCGTGGTGGCTTCCAATTAACAATCGCCTCTATCTTATTAGGATCAACTCTAATTCCTTTAAAAGAGACAACATGTCCCAAAAATGATATCTCCTGAAGCCAAAAAGCACACTTACTCAACTTAGCATACAATTGTATTCACCTTAGGGTCTGTAATACAATTCGAAGATGTTCAATATGGTCCTGTTCATTCTTAAAATAGACCATAATATCATCAATAAACACCACAACAAATTGGTCCAAATAAGGCCTGAATACTCTATTCATTAGATCCATAAATGCTGCTGGAGCATTAGTTAACCCTAATGGCATTATTAGGAATTCATAATGTCCATAACGGGTCCTAAATGCAGTCTTCGATATGTCTACATCCTTTACCTAAAGCTGATAATACCCCGATTGTAGATCTATCTTTGAAAACACTCCTGCATCTTTTAACTGATCAAATAGATCATCAATCCTTGACAGTGGATACCTATTCTTCACTGCAACTTTGTTTAATTGTTTGTAATCGATGCACATCTGTAGTGTGTCATCTTTCTTCTTAACAAATAACATCGGCTCCTTACGGTGACACACTGGATTTAATAAACCCCTTATCTAGAAGCTCTTGTAACTGCACTTTCAACTCCTTCAACTCAGTAGGAGCCATTGTGTACGGTGCTCTGGATATAGGAGCAGTACCAGGCATAACTTCAATAGATAACTCCATTTTCCTTTCAGAAGGGAGTCCAGATAATTCCTCAGGAAATACATCTGGAAATTCATTCACTACAGGAATGTCAAGCAATTTACCACCCTCCTTCTTAGAATCAACCACAAGAGCTAGATATACTTCACATCCCTTCCTAAGAAGCTTTCGGGTTTACATAAGAGATACCACATTAGCTAAGGAGCTAGTGCGGACGCCATGCAATATTATTTTAGACCGATTAGGTCTCCTAAGCATAATTGTCTTAGCCTTATAGTCAATTACTGCCTGATGCTTGGATAACCAATCCATACCTAGAATCAGATCAAATTCATGAAAAGGAAATCTAATCAGATTTGCTACATAATCATTTCCTTGAATCATAATTGGACAATTCCTATATATCTAATTAGCCAACACACTACTACCTAGAGGACTGGTTACATGGATATCATACTCTAATTGATTTATAAGCATCTCCTTATCAAATATTTCTCCAGCACAGATATATGAATGTGAAGATCCAGGATCAATTAATGCATGCATTTCAGAATCAAAGAGCAAAACCATACCAACAATAACATCCGGTGCACCCTAATCCTCACGAGCTTTCAGTGCATAAGCTCGAGCCGAAGCAGAAGGCATAGTTGGTCGATTTACAGTTTCTGAGTAGGAACTCAGATTAGGTCCTTTCTGATTATATCTTCCTCGATCTTTTCCTCGTCCCCTGTTCCTAGCAGATGCATGTGAGACCTCCCTACTGGCTAATGATGTCTGAGCCAGTCCGAGAGGGCAACTAGTTATCATATGCTCAGTACTGCTACAGCAGAAACATGCTTCTGTAGCCCTCCTGCAAACACCCCAATGATGTACAGAACAATCAGGGCACTTTGGGGGTTGAGAACCTCGGCCTTTAGATGACCCCTTACTAGAAACAGCCGAAGAGGGAAATTTTTGTCGCCTTCCTTAAGTCACAGATCTCTAAGTGTTTTCCAGTGCAAAAGTAGTACCTTCCCGACTCCGTTTCCCCGAAGATTGGCCTCCTTTAGTAGGCCCCTTCGCTGACTCCTTTCTCTTCTTATGGTCTCTTGTCTTTCAATGGATCAAAATCAATAGCAACAAAACAATCAAAACAAAACTATCAAAATTGACCATCTAAATTACAAACTAAAGCTCCTTGTTGCTTTATTGCCTCGAAGTCCCGGCAATATATAAAATCGGTTGCTTTAAGGGTTCCTTTGGTCCAACTTAAATTCCAACAATGAAGTTTTTGGTGGATGAACAAAATCAAGGATAAACAGAATAAACACTCTCTATATAAACTTAAATTCTTACTTTGATGTAAGATTCAAATGCCAAATTCACAACAAATACAACTTGGTGTTTTCGGCGTTGAACCTAACCGAATGAAGAACAACACCAACTATAGATGTGGTTTTACTTAACCTATGTGGCTATTTTGCATGTCTTACGTGTTTCACTATTCAACATTGCCACATGACACTCAAACAAGTATGCCAGTTATCACAATTTAATCACATTTAATAACTCAATTATGCAAAGCATACTATGCATTAAAATTCCTTAATATTCTAACCCCTAATATGGGGCGTTACACTTTGAGCTTAAGTATTATGTTTCTGAGATACTTTGATGTGTTTGCTAGTGTTTTAGGGTTAACATCAAAGATTCGAGAAGTATTATGTTTCAATTTGTATTTGTTTAAATTGCATGATTTTCTTTTTAAGTTATGAATTTGATTGGAATGTTGTTTTGATTAGAACCATGGTTGTTGTAGGAAACTAAGGGAATCCTACCCAAGAGTAAGGGGAAAGTCAAGCTTGACTTGGTTTTCGCAAGCTAACTAGGTAGGTAACATATTTAGGGTTATGGTATAATTGAGCAAATTCTTGCCTATGTGTGTATATTGAAATTGATTTGTTGAAATTGACTTGTTTGTAAATGTTGAAAAAAAAAATGCATGGTGAAATATGGCTATGTTTTACCTGAAAAGAGGTCATGACGTTTGCATTAAATGAAAATCAAGACAAAGTATAAAAGTATGAGCATATGAGAAAATGAATATGTGCCTTTTGTTTGGCGCGAGAGTGGAACCATTCTGTTCGTCACGTGCATGTTAACAAGAGTCTTCTCCTGACTACCCGTTTATGACATATGAGCTCTGAATTTAGACTCATTCTGTTTATGGGGTAAACATCGGTTTCTCCATTCTGTCTCCATGGGACCCTCAATCCATTTTCTGTGCATTGTGTATTTAAATTTGTCATGAATGATGCATTTGAGTGCTATGTGCTATGAATGTTAAACCAAATTGAAGAATGCTTGAATTAGTGATTATATGTTATATATATATATATAGCATGAATTTGTGGTCAATTATCAATGACTATAAATATGTTAGTCACTGAGTTGTGTAGCTCTCCCCACTATTCCCTCCTTAGGTGCAGAACAAGAAGGTTAGCAATCCTTGCAAGGTTTCAAAAACTCTAAGATATTAGAAACATTTGTAATTAAGTTAGTTCAATCACTTTTGGACAGCTTCATAGCAGGTTAAAACAATGAGCATCTTATATATGTTGTATCTTGTGTTAAGCTTTTGTTTATAATGTTAATATGTAATTAAAGCTATGTATGAGTTTTTGGTAGATTTGGTAAAAGAGTTAGAACTGAAAAGTTCCACAGGTGTAACTGCACGTTTCTTTTGTAGTTATTCATTTCAAAAGCCAAGTTTTTCTAAGTGTAGACATCGTGTACCAACTTTGGGGGCAAATCTGGACTCAACTGAGGCAAAATTTGTTAAAGTTGTGTTCTAGAAAGTTGTAGCTTATTCTTCTAACTTTCCAAAGATATATAGTACAAAATTTTTGGACTTTTAGGCTGAAAGTTATGGTCCTTATAAGGGAAGCCATATCTTCTGCGTTTTGCTTCTACGTTTTGCTAACGTGTCTTTTATGTTTTGCTTACATGTCGTCTATGTTTTGCTGATGTGTCTTTTGTGTTTTGCTTACGTGTCATCTATGTTTTGCTGATGTGTCTTCTGTGTTTTGCTTACGTGTCGTATATGGTTTGCTAACTTGTCTTCAGTGTTTTGCTTACGTGTTGTCTATGTTTTACTAACGTGCCGTCTGTCTTTTGCTATCTTCTGTCTTCTGCTTCATTTTTGACTCCTCAGATGATAGAATCTATCTTCAAGGTCTTCACAAAATGTTGTAGATCTTGAAGTCCTCTTTCTAACCATATGAAGAACACCTTAATACGATATCTGTAGGGAAAGTTATAGAAATTTTCCTGATGCGTCTGTCTTTTTCCTTTGGCTTTGTTTGTACCTATCTTCTGTTCCACTTTTGACCTTTCAGATAATAGAATCTGTCTTCAAGGCCTTCATAAATTGGAGATCATGAAGTCTTCTTTCGAAACATATAAAGAACAAACAAATCCGATATCTGTAGGGAAAGTTATAGCAATTTTTCCCATTCATCTGTCTTTTTCCATTAGTCTGCTTTTTCTTTTAGCTTTGTTTATACCTACCTTCTATTACATTTTTGACCTTTTAGATGATAGAATTTGTCTTTAAGGTCTTCATGAAAGTTATAGATCTTAAAGTCCGCTTTCAAACCGTCTAAAGAACATCATAATCCAAGTTCTCTAGAGGAAGTTTTGCTAAATGTCCCAAAATAGGTTTAGTATAGTTAAGGGCAAGTACTGCTTCTGTGTTTGATTCTGAATGCTGGGCTCCGAAAGTGGGGTCCAGCATTGTTTGGTATTAGAGCAAGGAGTTCATGTGGATCCAAGGAAGATAGAAGCAGTTGTGAAATGGGAAGCACCTAAGAATGTAGCTAAAGTGAGAATTTTCTTGCAATTAGTCGGGTATTATAGAAGGTTTGTGGAGAGCTTTTCTATAATAGCAGCTCCACTTTCCAAATTAACAAGAAAGAATAAGACATTTGTATAGATAGAAGAATGCCAGAGTAGTTTTGAGGAATTGAAGAACAAGTTTACAACTGCATCGGTTTTGACTTTGCCTTTGGGTAGTGAAGGATACACAGTGTATAGTGATGCCTTAAGGAAGGGATTAGGCTATATGTTGATGCAAGGTGATAAAGTGATTGCATATACTTCTAGGCAATTAAAGCTTTATGAAATGAATTATCCTACGTATGATTTGGATGCATTGAAGATTTGGAGACATTACTTGTATGAAGTCACCACCAGGGTGTTTACAGACCATAAGGGTCTTAAATATCTGATGAGCCAAAAAGAGTTGAATTTGAGACAAAGAAGGTGGTTAGAACTATTGAAAGATTATGATCTGATGATAGACTACCATCCATGGAAAAACTAATGTAGTAGCGGATGCACTGAGTATTAAGTCCACTATGGCACATGTGGAGACAGTATACCTTCCTTTGATGATGGAATTAGCCAAACTTAAAGTGACATTGACAAAAGCCGAATCTGGTTATGTATTGTATAATTTTAGAATGAGGCCAGTATTAAATGAGAATATTAAAAAATTGCAGGAACAAGATGAGTATTTGAGCAAGCTCCGAGAAGAGATTAAAAGTAGAAAACCTTCTGAAATAGAGATTAAAGAAGATGGGTTGATAGTGGTAGGTAACAAATTGTGTATTTCGGACATGTTAGAGTTAAAAGAAGAGATTCTAGATGAGGCACACAATGCACCTTATGCTATGCACCCAAGAAGTACGAGAATGTATAGAGATCTGAAGGAGCACTTCTGGTGGAAAGAAATGAAGAAAGAAGTTGCAACATATGCAAAAACATGCTTAGTGTGTCAACAAGTTATAGCTGAATACCAGGTGCCTTCAGGAAAACTTAAACCTCTGTCGATTCCCAAATGAAAATGGGAGAAGATTACGATAGATTTCTTGATGAGATTGCCGAGGACTAGTAGGAAGCATGATGCAATATGGGTGATTATGAATAGGCTAACAAAGTTTACACATTTTTTGTCAATTAAGTAGATAGATTCTCCGAATGCTTTGGCCAAGAAATATATAGATGAAATATTCAGACTTTATGGGATCCCAAGCTCTATAGTTTCAAATAGAGACCCTAGGTTTACCTCCAAATTCTTGGAAAGCTTAGCAGAGGCTTTGGGAACCAAGTTGCATTTTAGTACAACTTTTCATCCACAAACTGATGGTCAATCAAAAAGGACAATATGGACATTGGAGACAAAGTTAAGGGCTTGTGTTATGGACTTCAAAGGTTCATAGGATGATCATTTACCTTTAATTGAGTTTGCTTATAATAATTCCTATCACTCAGGAATTCAGATGGTTCCTTATGAAGCTTTGTATGGTAGGAGGTGCAAAACTCCTATTTGTTGAGATGAAGAAGGTGAAAAGAGACTTTTAGAACCTGAGTTGGTGCAAGTTACAGTTGATAAGATTAAATTAGTTAAGCAAAGACTTAAAGCAGCTCAAGACATAATGAAGATTTTTCAAATTTAAGTTAAAAAAAAACGAATTGGAATAAGATATGTTTGGCATTTATGAGAACTTTTTGAATCAAGTAATATCGTGATTCAAAAGGTTCTCAATGTTTTGTCAAAAGTTTGTTATATATGTCAAATGTCAAAGCTTGTTATATATATGTGTTATGCTGTCCTATCCTTTTATTCGTCAGACTCTTGTTTCAATTCAATTAGATGTCAATGTAAATGAACCATAACTATGTAACCTTATTCCCAAAAAATTAACTCCGAAATAGCATATCCAAATTATAAGAAAGCCAATAGAGACGACAATTGCAGAATTGAAATCGTTCCAATTTTTATTTGTTTTTGTTTGAGTATGACAATAAGAGAATAGGATAAGAGGCTGAATAGGTGGAAGGAGAAGTGAAATTGACGAAGAAGAAACAAAAACTGGATTAGCTATTACAAGGCTCTGATACCAATTTAGATAAAAGAGAAGTGCCTTTGGCTATTTGAGTAACGGTAATAATAATAATACAAGTGTCATATATATATATATATATATATATATATATATATACACACACACACACACACAAGAGATAAAGATAAAATGAATAAAATCTAATCCTAATTAAATCAATTATCTTAACTAACAAACATTATCTAATAGGTTGCCATCGTTGTCTTTTAGTACTAACATTATTACAATAGAAATAAGCAGTTGCAATTAAAACTGTATAGGAGTAGAATAAATGTACGTGAGCAACGACGGGGAAGGGAAGTAGGAAATGAATTGATGTAGAAAAAGTCGCAATCGGAGGTAGGGGTGAGCATTCGGGCTAATCGGGCCAAATTTGTACTGTTCGGGTAAAGCCCGAATTACCCAAAATATTTTCCATCTTACCTGGCCCGAACTGAAATTTTCAATTACCAGAACTTACCCGGCCCGAACTCGAATTTTCAATTACCCGAACTTACCCGACCCGAACTCGAATTTTCAATGACCCGAACTTACCCGACCCAAACACAAAATTTCAATTTCCCGAACTTACCCAAAATTTTCTTTGATTCTCTTTCAAAAATTACACAAAATAACTAAATACTTGAATTACATTCTCATATCTCATTTGAGAGACATAAAACAA
>JANZLX010000005.1:34875241-34890353 GCA_025531955.1 Erythroxylum orinocense
AAAGATCATGCAAGATGCGATCCTATGGAATAATTCTAGGAAAGAAAATTAAATTTAATTCAAAAGAGAATTGAGAATAGAGGAAGGTCATTTTATTTTTATTATTGACACGCATGAAAAGTATTCATAGATGTCTATCGTCTCTTTAGTAGAGAACTTGAATACAATCATGACTCAAGAAACTAAATGAGATATAAAAAAATTGCAAATGTGAGATATGACCTAGGGTATAACATACAATGTCTACTCCAGGATACTTAAGTCTTAGGATCAATTTGTTAATCGAGATGTCATATACTCCTAACAGATATATGGCAATGTGCTCTCGTCGTACGCTGGTCATACCGGTTATTAAACAAGTATGAGCACTGCAAAGTCTATTTTTCAATGAGATTAAACCCATCATGTATGAGTGGGAGATAATGACTCATATACACCCATGAAGGGTATTAGGGTGAATATCCTTGAAATAACTACCCAAGGGAGTTATATACTTCTTATATGAAATATACAGAAAGATAGAAACATAGAACTCTGCAGTTGGTGACTAATGTTCTTTAACTGGTGGAATCATAACAAGAATTCAAGTACGTGATTCTTTGTTTTATATGCATATGAAATGATCCTGTTTGACATGATTTGTGTGATTGTGTTTTATCATGTTTATTTTCTAACAACAACGAGTAAAGAACCCTAGAATTAAATATAGTAGAGAAGATAACAAGTTGGTAAGCTAAGTTGATAATGATTGAGCTAACTGATTAGATAAGTAAAAATCACATCAAACTTCTTGGTTTGTTTAGCTCAAAGGTAATATCTTGGAGTTCTAAAAAGTAGAATATTATTTCACTTTCTTCAGATGAGGCTAAGTATACAACATTTACTGTTGTTGCTTATGGTTAAGAAGGATTCTTTCATATTTGAATAGAAGCATGAAAGTCCTACAATAATTTATTATGACAATACGTTTGCTATTACAATGACAAAGAGCAATTTTTTATAGTATGACTAGACACATTGGATTGTAACATTATTTTATTCGTGACCTTATAAATCAAAAAAATTACTAAAAAATGTCGTCACTTAAAACCAGCCAACTAATGCTCTTATAAAAGCCAAAGGCAAAGGCAAGTTTAACAATTTTAAAGACCATTTAAAAATTATAAAATAAGAAGGATTATTGAAAGAATAAAGTAATTTGTAATTTCCTAGAAAGCATCTTTATGCTCTCAAAGTGGATTTTTATATATTAGAAGATTTTTTTATTTCTTAAAAGACTTCTTATAATTTCTTAAAAGATCCTTTTATACACCTAGAATTTTGTCACGGAGAAGGCAAAAATGGACCTTCGATCCATTACTTTAAACCTGATAGAGAACTAGTATGTTAATCTTTATCAATGTTTAAAAAACCGGACCGGACCGTCCGGTCCGACCGGAAAAAATTTGAACCGATCAGTGGTCCGGTTCGGTTTCACTTTATAACCTCTCTATATAAAAACCGGACGGTTCAACCTTTTTGGTCGAACCGGACCGGATCGGTCCGGTCCGGTTTTTAGTTAAAATTTTCTTCTGACTCATGTGTCAGTCACTCACCAGTTTCTTGTTTCTCGTCTTCCTCACAAACCCAGTAATTTCTCGGCTTGATGAACTCTTCTTCGAAGGTTTCAGCAATGTTAATAACAGTATCAGCCTACACGATGGTTCTGAAATCGAAAGCCATGGCCTCCTTCGCCTAACAAACGACAGTCTTCGTGTTAAAGGCCACGCCTTTTACTCATCTCCCATTCAATTCAGGAATTCTAGTGGTAAAGCTTTCTCATTTTCAACGGCCTTTGCTTTTGCTGTAGTTCCTGAGTATCCAAGACTCGGTGGCTTTGCTTTAGCTTACTTTTACCTCTTTCTCTTCTCTGCTCGGACTTCCCCAACAAATCTGAGCTCGACCCAGGTTCCATTGCAATTTTTTCTTAAATGAATAATCACTCTTTAGCTAGATGGTACCAACAGAACAGAACCAATAGTCCACACCATAAAAAGACAAAAAAAAAAAGAGAACTTTATGAGTAGAAGCAAAGAAAAGATAGGAGTGGTAATGGAGATGTGTCGCTCACTAAGAAGGTGAAGGAATGATTCATACCTTTGCTTGGTGAAGTGAGACGGTGAGAAGTGAAAAAGAGCAATGATTTTTAGACGTTGGGGAAAGAGATCTGTGCTGTTTTAGGGAAGAAAGAAGGCTATGTTTGTATGGTATGGGTACAGGAAAGACAGACTGGAATGCTGAGGGCAGAATGGGGCATGTCAGAGCCTTTAATGGGACAGGGTGGTCATAGATGCGGACTTGGGGTATCTGACGAAGCTACAAGGGCACTCCTACTCTCTTCCTGAATTACTATTATATGCTTCTTGTTAAAATTTGAAAATGGTAATGGGTGAAAAACCAAGTATCGTTTGGTTTTACCGTGCTTCTCTCTCTTTTTTATTTAGTTACTATTTTTAGTTTTATTTTATAAATTAGTATCTATTTTAAATATATTATAATTATTAAACTTAAATTTATATAAAATTTAATTATATTTGATTTTATTTTTATTTATTCTTATAAAATTTTCATTTTATTTATTAGATTCCGGTTTGATAGCGGTTCACTACCGGTTGAACCTCTAAACCTTAAACCTTTCCTTCAACCGGTTCGATATCCGATCCGATTTTTAAAACATTGATCTTTATCGTGGACATTTTGTCTGAGATGCAAATCTTTATATGTGCAAACCAGACTTGCAAACAGACGCAATTGTCTTGGGGCGTTGTTCTCAACGAAGAAATTGACGAAAAGCGCCATAAGAAGAAAAAAAAGTTGATGATTTGTTTGTTTCTTCAAAAGGAGAAATCCTCAAGCCTATTCCTCGTCCCTATTTACAAATTCAATTAATATTCCAAAATAAGTATGATCGACCCATTAAAACTATTGAGTATATGGTTAACGCATCTAGTAGAATCATTACAAAGGCCAGCATTTTACCTCTTGAAGTTTTATTTAACTACTATAAATAGGATTGATGTACTAACAAGTTATTAAAACACAAATTCTATTAATACAAAAGGTTTTGCATTAGCAGTAGTGTTTCATTTTCATAAACAATATTCTTAATCAATTTTCATACAAACCGTCTACTATTTCTGCTAGTGCCCACAAAAACGTAATGTTCGTGATCTTCGTAGGAAATTTTCTCTGTGATTTCCTTGAACTGGAGGTGTAACTGACCTCAAAATTTGTCCGTTTCATGATTGCATGGGTGGTGTCAGTTGGGTTTATTGACGCTGGCAAGGAAAATAATCGTAATCCCTGAAACAGCGAAGTTTGTAAGGCAGCACGAGCGACTGAAGGTCTCTCTTACATTCAACAAAGGATAAAGGAGGTAATCATGAATCAGTCAATGAGATTGATGTATAAATTTCTTCCTACGTCCAACAGGTTTTAGGGATCCAATGACCTGTTGTTCACTAATGCACTGCTTCTGTAGGCTTCATGTAAATGATGAAGGCGTGTACAAGAGTGCGAGAAACTTTGGTCGGATAATCCGTACATTTTATCCCAATGATCGTGGAAACAGAGGAATTGAGCTGCACTGTTCTTCGTGGTGACAAAATCCAGAGGAGCACAAACAACTGCATGCCTTGACGAGGATGTCCTGCCCATTGGAGCAGTTGCCATATCTTACTTGGATACTCATCAATAGGTTGCACAATTTACATGTTCAATTTGAGTGTGACAATTACATGTTCAATTTGAGTGTGACAAACATGCAATGCAATATAAAGAAAGATCTAGCAAACAGTTTGATGATGTTGCATTTATTTTGTAGTTGTAGGTTAGCTTTTGATTGACATTTTCTTAATTTCTAATTAGTGTTCCCAGACTACTTGCTGCCAAGCAAATCAATGCAATTGTGGAAGCAAATCACACAAAGTCCGTCTTAAGAATTACAGATAATATAGAAAATGGCACGTCGGTGTGCGAGTAGGAAGGATTAGAATTTGGAAGTTCACTCCGTCGTAGCTGCCACTCGTAACTTGCAATTTGACTAAGGTCTATGCAGTACAAAACAGTTTTGACCAAATTTGGACAAAGCGTCTTTCCTATACAGAGTGTGAGTGTGACACGAGAAGCTTTGCCCTTTAATGCTATGGATGTCGCAGCAGAAACACATCCATCCTCCGACAATGTGGTGTCAGGGCAACAGGTCAATATAAAGCGAAAACCAGGTCGCCCGCCGGGATTGAAACCGTCGCATCAAATGTCGAAGTCCACTTCCAAGCGGAAACGGGGTCGTCCAACGGGAGTTGATAGCAAATCCAAACTGCTCCGAGTTTCTACCGCCTTGTGCGCCGCCCTTGAACACTTGAGGGATGAAGTGGGTCTTCGGTCCGATGGCGATACCATGCTTTGGGTCCTCCACCAGATCCGGCCCGACCTCGTCACGGATAAACCCCATTTTGTCAACGCCAAAGATTCTGTTCCAAGATCCCTTTTCACGGGGGATTCACTCTTAGAGAAATTCGGGACTCATCTTCCTGTTGTTGGTGACGGTGTGAGGCATGTTGTTAGAGCGACGGTTGTCCAGGCCTCGACTGTCTTCTTTGATAATCCGGCAACTTTAGGTACCATACCAGGGTCTATAATGGGGGTTTTAAGGATTTGATTTATTGATAAATTATTAGCGTAAGCTCTTCAATAGCCCTTCTTATGTATAGCTACTGGAAGAATGCACAGAGCTTGTTTGCTATCTGTTTACTAAAATGCTAACTCTACAGCACATAACAGATACGTGAGTTGCTGTCGAAAACCTGTATTCATGTCCTTATCGGTTTTAGGATGCAAGAAGATATCTCTTGCATGCAATAATAGAAATTAGATTATCTGTTACTATTAACGGCTCTTGATGTGTGCTTTCCAATCAGATAAGGTGGAAAGGCTAATTACTGGTGCAGCAGCATATGGATCACAGTTGGTTGTATTTCCAGAAGCATTTGTTGGTGGTTATCCAAATGGTGTAATAGCAAGTCATTCCAATGATGATTTTCAGAAGTACTGTGATTCAGCTATCAATGTTCCTGGTGAGTCTCTGTGGATTTTATTCCAGTCCTTGAATTTATAATTTATTGTAAACTACTCATGATTCTTGTTAGAACCAAGTGTTTAACTATAATGTTTCTTCTTTGATGTGTTGCTATGTGGGTGTCTATCAGGTCCTGAATTTGACAGGCTTGCAAAACTTGCTGGAAAATATAAAGTCCATTTAGTAATAGGAGTGGTGGAGAGAGGTGGATCATGTCTTTATAGCACAGCTCTATTTTTTGATTCCATGGGAAAACGTCTTGGACTGCAGCGCAAGCTAATGTCGAGGAATTCAGGAGAGAAGTCATCACTGTCGGTGTATAAGACATCAATTGGGAGGGTAGGTGGCCTCATTTGTTGGGACAATAGATCACCACAGCTGAGAACCGATTTATATGATCAAGGTGCCCTCTTTTTTATTAATTTCTAATAAATTTCCTTTTTGTTAATATGGATATAATTAAGGTAAACTCAATTCCTCTCCGTTCAAGATCTCTTGCATATTATTGTTCTACAGTTATGTCCTCTTTAACCTATGATTTAGGTGTTGAGATATATTGTGCGCCCACACTTGATGCAAGTGAAGTATGGAATGCGTCCATGACCCATATTGCTGTAGAAGGTAGCTGCTTTGTTCTTTCTGCAAACCAATTTTGCCCAAGGAAAGATTATCCTCCACTATCTGAAGAATCAGACGGTGACAAATTATTTGATGCAAGTACATGGGGTGGTGGTAGTGTAATTGTTTCACCTTCAGGAGCCATCTTGGCAGGACCGAATTACCATGGAGAATGTCTAATATCAGCTGATCTTGGTATGCATTCATTTGTTTATTTTTTCCTTTCCTTTTATTTGATTGGTACTCCTTCAAGACAAAGGCTGAAGATCTGTGTTTCTGCAATATTTCTCTTTTATTCTGGTGCATACTTTATGTAATACTGATTGTCACAACCACCATGATAGACTTTGAAGAGATTGGTCGAGCAAAGACGGAATTTGGTGAAGTTGCGGCTAATGTTGGACCAACCTATCTCAGTTGGACCGTAAATGAATCTAGTTCAGATTTCTTTGTTGCTAATGGCATGAAAAGAGAAGTTCCAGATGAGCTGTCACAGTGACTGCGCTATAGAATACATTTAGAACTTCCGAACTTCTACGGCTTGTTTTACAGCAGTCATATGTAGAAACTATTACCTTAAGTTTGTCTAGCTCTAGGGATAGCATAGGTGTAAAAATTTTCCCGTTGTCTTGTACAGCTTGGACAATGCCCTGGCACAAGTAAATGAAGACTTTGGAATTTTCTTTTATTGCTTTAAAATTCAGGTATCTCTCGTCCCGTATCGCTATTGTCCATGGCACAAGTAAATGAAGACAGTTGGAATTTTCCTTTATTGCATTAAAATTCAGGTATCTCTGGTCCACTAATGCTCTCCAGTCTACACAATTTACGTTTCTCTGGATATATGCATGTGGGACCCAAAAGGATCGTTAACTTTACCGATAAATGTATTTAAGATTCTCGCCAGAAGAACAGGACGTGGAATGAAAGGTGTTTGTTCGAAAGCAGTCATTTGTTCTTGTAATGGTTGGCTACCCTTAGAATAGATGAGCTGACAGTGATTGTCCGTGATATTGAAAAACCAGAGATCTAATACGCAGCGAGAATACTCGTTTTTCATAGCCTTGGTTGGCATTCCGTAGGACTTCAACGAAATGTCGCTCAGAGGGGCTAGGCTGCCGGAGCAAGATAAAATGCAATACAACAAGGGTCACATTTAAAATCTACTACTACAACTAACTCAGCTATGAGATCAAATCCCTGTTCCATTTTTCAAGTACCACCCTGTGCCAACATTGCCAATGTTAATGGATGGATGGAATGTAATGGGTACAGGGTGGCTCTGGGAAAGTGGAACAGCAACCCCGTGCCCCTCAGCTATGGCTAGAGAAGCATTTCATTGCCCACATCTTCTTACATTAGGAACTAACTACCCTTGCCTTAAAATAACTCACCACTTGAACTTTCTTACATTAATCCCCTCATCTATGTCATCTACTAGTCTTGGTTTTTGAGTTATTTCCGGGCACCATTGGAGATCTCTCTGGAGCTACACTATTAGGACCTCGTGAAGACCTTGCATTACCTCGAGGAGAATCTACATAATAAATTGTCCCTAAGACCTTTAACCGATTGATACCCATGCATTTTTTATCACCATAACTTTTGTCTTGCACTGATCCATCAACTTCAGAGAATTTTTCCCAGTCTGGCCCATCTCCAGAACTTGGGATCCTTTCATTTGGATATGCTCCTTTGCAGAGAAGTAGTTCTCCTAGGTAATATACCAGAGGTAGAGTTCCTGCCTTTGATTTCTTGATCAATTGATGTCTTTACTGAATCCCGAGGAGGGCCAGAAGGATATATCCACTTGTAGCACTTGCCATTATTATCCATATTGTAGTCTATGGAATGAACATCAACTTCAGCCAAGTCTTCCTCACATTTTAGCCCATCTTCTACTTCTCCATCCTCCAGAATAGCTTCATTCTGTTGAGAAATCAAACCAGATTTGTTTAGATAAGATGTAATGTCCTCATCATTCTATGATCAAAAGAACCATGCCCTTTTTCTTTGGTTATTGTTGTTCCCTCAAAAGCTTCAAGTTGGCTTCTCAATTTATCAACAGCAGCATTTCTTTCCTCAAGCTGATATTTAGCTTCAGAAAGTTTCATTTGGACCCGTACTTCACGTAACACATCAGCCAATAGCATCATCTCCTTTCCTTTTTCAACTTCTTCAAAGAGATTTTCTGATTTTCTCTCCATCTCTTCAACTTCAGCTTTATCTTCACCAATATCCTGGCCTAATTCATCAAAGACTTGCTCAATTGCAACTCTTGCTCTCTTCTCATTCTCAAGTTCTTTCACTGTCTTTAACAATTTTGCCTTAGTTTCAGCTAATTCCTTCCCAAGCTTCTTGTTCAAGCTCTCAAACCGTCTTCTTGTAGGATACATGTCTCAGGAATTTTTCAGACAGCATAAAGATGAGTTAATGTAGATTTCAAGAACACAAGAATGCAAGAATTCAAGATGTTCAAGAATTGGTTAAAAGCCGTTAGTTGACAGTTAAACAATCTTAGCTATAAATATGTAAATCATTACAGAAGTTGTATCATACAAATTGTTGAATGAAATCTCAGACACTACTGAGTTCTTAAAACCTCTGTTCGACTCTGTTTCTGTTTTTCCTTCTCTCACTACACTCTCTCTCTACGCGTGCTATTTCTTAGTTGATTATCTGTGCATGGTCGATCGATAACAACAACACTTCTTAGCTTCTTCTCTACTTCATGTTCTCCAGCAATTCCCCTCAACTACTTCTTGCTCTTTGTTTCTCCATGCTGCCTTTTCTTCAGCAAAGCACTTCAACAGATAGTTAATCTCCGTTTGATCTGATCTTCGATCATTGATAAGATGATTGACCTGCAAGCAAGCTCTTTCAAGCTCAGCATGCAAGGAAGAGATAAGAGACAGGCCTGATGAAGGGCGGTCCTCATTACCCCATACATGGTTGATGATTTTAAGTAATTCTTTTGATGTAGTTAGAGCATTGCTTACATCTTTCAAACGGGTCTTAACATGAGGACCAGACCCACTAGGAGTTTGGCTTCTAGATCTTGTCTCAATCTGCATGATAATGTAAAAGATAAGTCCTTGAACAACCAAACATAATGACAATGAGTAAAATATCTGAAAAGTAGTCCGTAATGAAGACATTAACATTCTTAACTTCTCATAATTTTATTGAAATGAAAATAAGTGAAAAATTAAAAGGTAAAGGAGAAGAAGAAGAAAGGTTTTCATGATCAGAGTGGGCTACATAGTAAGATTTACAATTAGATGATATATTGTCGATAAAATGTTGAAAGGGATAGAGAAATTTCAATTGACTGTAAATAGTCGGGAAAAAAAAAAAACTTGAAGATAAAGAATACACAATAACTAGGAGTAGCTACTTCTGCGCATCCATCATCAGATTTGATGACTAAACAGATCATAACATATCTTGTTTCTGTTCTCTTCTTTTTTCTAATAAATTCTTTACCAGTCATTTCCTATTTGTTGGCTAACGTGAGATTATTATCCATCAGTCTAAGTCTCTGAGAAATCAAAGATGCTCTTCTTTGGCAATTGCCAGTTCCAGATGTATCAATTCTCTAGAAAATACACAATCAATCAAGTGTGAGAAATTGCCAAATAGCTCAACTTCATAAATTATCTTTCACACAAAATTAGAAGAACTTGAGAGAAACAAAAAAAGCGAATCATTAGAAAGATCTACAGTTCCAAACCTAATACAATTGTCACTCACTTCATGAAAACCAAACCACCACATGGCTTAAGATTCCGAAGTTCAAAATTCCTTTCACAATTTAAACTTTCTATTGGACAAATACAACTAATTCGGAAACTATCAGCATAGGCCAACATAAACAAGAATGTAGTGGGTCTTGGATTTAGTGGCAACAACTTCATGGCATTCAATACCAACCTCGCATGCCTAGACTTTGAATACGAAAGAAGCACATTTGATTTTTTTTAATCCACATACATATTTTGACACCGTCTACATTTATTTACAATCAAGAGGTAAATATAACAAGGAAAAGCATTCAAATCATCCATGTAAATCCACACAATGCAACTTGCTAACTTTAAGCAGCATCAGGAATCAACAGAAGAATTATAAACACCAACAGCAGAAAAGCTTAACACAACTGCCATTCACCTGACAAAAAGCACATGACACCAACAGTACATTAGATCCATGACCATGAACAACATATGAGACCAAACATCAAAAACAAGGAAAAATAAAAGAAAACCAAATTTCACCTCGGAGACAGGACTATGAGACGGACGGATCAGACAAGTGCGGAGGCAAACAACCTGAATTCTCAGATCTCGCCCTCTCTGTACCCCTAGCCTCTCTTCTCAGCCTCCTCTCATCGGACCCCATCATCGCTTCCTCTTTCATCTTCAGACACGGCATCTCATTCATCTTCCACAGCCTCGTCGCCAGCTTCCTGGCCCCCACTGGCTGCTGAATTTGTTGATTCCCCTCCCCTCCGTTTAACAACTCTGCATATTGCGGCGAATCCACTGATCACAACACCGACGAGGGCGTCCGTACACTCCCCATCAGCTTCAACGTAGGCACAGGCGTACTGGCCCCGCCTCTCTTCCCCACAAGAATAGCCCTTTTAAACCTGTAATTTTGGACTACTGAAGATGACGAAGACGTCGACGAGGAACACCCTCGTTTTCGGATTTTCCCAGGAAGCAGCTCATCAATCCCAGTCCTGGTTTGCCTTGGCATTATCAAAGTTGATAACTCTACTCTCCCCCAGATCATACCCACCTGGAACAACAATACAAACCGCTCTGCTTTACTCACAATGGACTAAAAATATAATCTTTGCTTGGTAAACTAAGCCCCAAGTCCTTATCTCGCACATGTTGGTCGTAGTCAGTGCAGCTGAAAATGGGAAGATTTGAAACTGAAGGAATGATTTGAATTGGGAAATGAGAAAGGGAAAGAGCGAAAGAGAAAGATGAAAGTGGAGAAAAGAGAGATGAAAAGGGGGTTTTAAACTATTAAGTATGGAGAAGTTTGTAGAGAGCTAGGGATTTGTACGAGGTATTGATGGATGCAACAGGTGGAAAGGGTTTACTCAGAGCAATCCATAGATTAGCAGAGAGGTTGATGGGAGGATAGTTTCTTGAACAGTTTAGTTGCTAGAAGAAATATGGAGCTGCAGGATGACAAGTTTATAGTTTAGAAGTGGAGCTTTGGAAGCTGGCCTGACGAGGCTGCTTTGATAGTAACGATTTTGTTCGAAAGGAATTTGATTTTTTTTTTTTGTTACTTGCACGTGATTTTCAGTTTATGAATATTGTATAATATTCTTATCAGAACTAAAGAAGAAAGATACAGCCTTTCTAAAGTACGAAGAGAGCAAGATATTGTGCTCTGAAAAAAGCTCTGCAGAAACGCGCCCCAGATCTTCTGTGCCAGAAACGTCATGGAATCCAAACAACAAAAACAACCTGAGAACTTAAGGAATACAATCACCGCTGGATACACAGGTCATACTGCCAAAAAGGTTCGCATACGTGAACGTGAAGAAGATTTTCCTCGTCAAACGCGGATTCCACCAAACATTCAACACAGCTATTGCGTAGCAGTCAGAGGTCGTCCCGACCCTGACAAAGGAGAAAAAGAATTAAAATGACCTGACGAAGATCTGATTGAAATTACAGAAGGGGATATCACAATGGTTCAAGGCGAATTTGGTATGGGCATTGAACTGTCAAACACCTTCCAGGGACGACTTGATAAACAATGGGAGAAGGCAATTGTGCAAAAATTACTAGGAAGAAAGTTGGGTTACAATTTGCTCAAAACCAGATTAAACTCCATGTGGAAACTAACTAGCCTATGAAAATTGTGGATATTGACAATAATTTCTACCTAATTAACTTTGTAGAGGACGAGGATTATATGCCGGCTCTTACGAAGGGACCATGGGTGATTGCCAGACACGTACTCTCTGTACAACCATAGAACCCAGAATTCCGTCCATCCTCAGGCAAGATCTCAGATGTTGTGGCTTGGGTCCACTTCCCAAAACTCTCGGTTGCACGCTACCACCCATCAATACTGACAGCCCTTGGCAACTTAGTTGGACACACGGTGAAGATCGACAACAACACACAACAATCCCAGCCAGGCAAATTTGTGAGGGTAGCAGTCGATATCGACATCAGCTCCCCACTTCGCTCAATTGTTGAACTTGACAGTGAAATGATAAAAGTTGCGTATGAGGGGCTAGTGGGCTACCACAGATACGTTTCTCATGTAGAATGGTCGGCCATGGCGTCACGGATTGCCCGACCCGAAGAAATGATAATTCAAACTTAGGAAGTACCGGCGGCGAGAAAAGGCCGACAACTACCACAGACACCCGAACTGACCCGCCAGCGGTCACCTCTCCCAAGGAGATCTATGGACTGTGGATCCAAGTACAACATCAAACGCAACGACCATCAAACTGCGTAATGGCTCCAGGAAGCGACAGGCGAGGAAGCAATAATCACAAGGAGTCGAGGGGCTTGAGGTATACATTGCTGACAGACAACGACACCACAGTAACGTCAACAGAGCAACCTCTATTCGAAAAGGAAAACCGAAGAGGAGAGACAACCAACGTTTCGGGTTAGCCCCGGCTCCAAACTAAAGCCCCTACACAGATGATGGGGTGAGCCCATAGGACAAAAGGGCCGAAGGATCCTGGATCTAGTTGGCCCAATAGCCAACCCGAATTGCCCAAACCAACTTCTAATAGCCCACAGACCCCCGTAGCCCACTCCAGTCCACCCAAACATACGTCAGCTCCAAAGAAGACGATGGAAATGTCCCAGCGAATCACACCTCACCAAGTGGCCATCTCCGTACCATCACACATTGAATTAATGATCCAAGACCAATCCTTTAAGCTAGCCATGCTAGAGGGCGGAGGCTGCAGAGACATGGAGGAAGAAACGATCAACGACTGTATTAATCTTCCATTGCCACCGAAGATTAATGAAAATATGATACCTCCATCAAGACCACCAAACACTGGAAAGGAATTGATGTCAGAAAGCGAGTATGCCTTTGTACCGGATACTCAAATGGAGGAGACACCACCAACTCTCAAGACAAACCTATATCGGGTTCTGGCTGATAACACAGTAAACACTCAAGAGTGACAGTGTTTACTCCAAATTACATTAATTATATATGTCGATTTTCATATAGAACTACCAGGAGGTTGGAGGTCAGACCTTCAACCCCATTCTTAAGAACTATATCTGGGTCCATAAACGTTTCCTTGTTGTCTTAGTGGAACCAAGAATTAGCAGGAATCGAGCGATGAAGGTTATCCGAAGTTTGGGTTTTGATCACTCGTTAAGAGTAGAAGTTGAAGGATTTTCGGGAGATATATGGTTACTATGGAGAGCTATTATTTCAGTTTGTATTCTACTAGCTCACCGACAATTTGTTCATGCTAATATTGAGTGGGATCACATGTCTTTTTATTTCACTGCCATCTATGCTAGCCCTAAGAGTACTCTTCAATATTTCTTGTGGAATTATCTGCGTAAAATCGCTAGAGTTACCTCTAAATCATAGATTTTGGGTGGAGACTTCAACGCCAAGCTTGAAAGTAAGGACAAACGTGGAGGTTCCAAAATTCAACCAATAGTCAATACAAAGTTTCGAGAATGTGTGCAATGTTGTCAACTGCATGACCTAGGTTTTATAGGACCAAAATACACTTGGAGAAGAGGCCAGATACTCGCTCGACTAGACCATGTTTTCTACTCTTACTCCTGGCAGTCCGCGTTTCAGAGCACTTCAGTTACTCATCTACCTTTTTGAAAATCAGATCATCGCTCTCTTCTTGTCACTATATAACAAAGCACGTACTCTCCTTTGACCACTAGACTTTTCAACTTTCAATCAACATGATTGACGTAGGACAACTTTGGCCAAATTGTCGAAGATAATTAGAATCCTAACATGAATGATTTTAGTGGTACGGTCAGAAATCTTTCAGAAAGATTACAACATTGGAACCTAAATATTTTTGGAAATTTCTTTCATAGGAAAAAAAAAAAGACTCATGGCACGATTGCAGGGCATTCAAAAAACTTTAGAAGATGAAGATGAAGATTATATTCAAGACCTGGAAAAACACCTCCGCACGAAACTAAAACAGGTCCTTTGTCAAGAAGAGCTTTATTGGCACCAACGCTCACGATGGCAATGGTTAAACCAGGGAGACAGAAATACCAAATATTATCATGCAATTACAACTACAAGACGATGGAAAATGAGGGTGGCTTCTTTGAAGGATGAAAATGGTTTCATGGGATCAGACATAGCAAGTATCAAAAGCATCACGAAGCATTTTCTTGAGAAACTTTATACGACGGAATTACATACACCTAAGGAGCTTCCTCTCAACGGGTGTTTTCCTTCACTCTCTAACAGGGCTACAAATGATCTGACAAGTCTAGTCAGTCCTGAGAAAATCAAGTCGGCTTTCTTTGAGATAGCACCGAATAAAGCACCGGGATATATGGTTTTACTGCTTTACTTTATCAATCCCAATGGAACATCGTCGGGCCTTCTCTAATTCTTTTTATCCGGAAAATCTTTCAATATGAAGCATGGGAAACTAAAATGAATGGTACTATTATGGTCCTTATACCAAAGATCTCATCTCCCACGTCGATCACTTAATTCAGGCCTATTGCTCTATGTTCAATGATTTACAAAGCCATAACCAAGATTATTGTCAACCGGCTCAAACCTCACCTGGAAGACCTCTTAGCAATAACTCAATGTAGCTTTGTTCCATGGCGCCTAATTACGACAATATCATTATTTCTGTTATTCATACTATGAAAAGAAAATCTAGAAAAAAATGAATAATGGCAATTAAGGTGGATCTTGAAAAAGCTTATGATAGAATTTCTTGGGATTTTATCAAAGATACTCTTCATGATGCTAGACTTCCCGACTCTTTGATAAATCTTGTTATGAAATGTCTTTCCTCGGTTTCCATGTAAGTAATTTGGAATGGCAAGCTCAGTGATACATTTATTCCCACCAGAGGTATTAGATAGGGCAACCCCATATCGCTTTATATTTTCGTTCTCTATATGGAACGTTTGGGTCACTTAATTAATACTGTAGTGTCTTGAGGAAAATGGAAGTCTATTAAATTAAGCAGAAGAGGGCCTACTATGTCACAACTATTTTTTGCGGATGATCTCATTTTTTCCGCCGAAGTTTCAATGGAATAGGTGCATGTGATTAGGATAGGGATGGCAAAGGGGCAGGTATGCCATCCCCCCGTCCCCCCGCCCCCCCCCCCCCCCC
>JANZLX010000005.1:34898631-34910869 GCA_025531955.1 Erythroxylum orinocense
ACCGTGCAAGTGGGCAACTTGGAAATGTAAAACTTTCTTGCAACTTGTTAGAGTCAGTGATGAATGCCTATAAATAGGCAATCCTAGCACCATTTTATATCATCACAAAAAGAGAGAGAAAAGTGTCCTAAAAAGTAGTGTGTGTCTGGGTTTCGTTCTTCGTTCTTCCTTTTTTGTTTACCTTCGGTGTATTTTGAGTCTTATATTCAAGTCCTTTTATTAATAAAATTATCGTCATTTCTTTAACTTGACTCTCAATTGCTTAAAGGCAAATCAAGGAAAAGTTTCAGTGCTCTCAGATTTTTTCTAAAGGAAAATAACTTTCCACATTAAGATAGTCCTTTCCGAATTTTAGTAATTAGCATCTACATGATTCAACTGATTAATCACCCCTTCAAACGAAGTTGTGAGTTCTCCATATTAGGACAGACAGTATGTATACTATATAGTAATGTTTTTTTCTTCTTTTTTTTTAATCCATAATCAGAATCTTTCCTTTTAAATATAGTATTTGCCCTTCCGTGATTGTCAAAAAACAAAAAAAATAAACAATTGAACTTGGCATATTTAATGTCCACGTAGTGTCTCTGAATTCTATATTCTGATGATGGCCACTTTACACCTTCAGACTTCTTGGGAATCCTGGATTTTATTAAACTTCAACTCTGACCCTGAGAAGAGAGGAAATGGATGAAACAGAGAAAGGGGCTGCCAAAATTGAACCTTGAAAATATGCCTTTGGATCAAATCTTGTCCCGGAAGTACGGCATCCAAGTTCCAAGAAAAGGCACAAAAAATCATTAATTTATCAGCAAGGGCAAGGAAATATCTGCACCTATATCTATATGGGGTGTTTTGTTTAAAAATTGTTAAATGTAAAATTTATTCACTCAGTAAAACAAATTGAGCAAGTTGAACCAATCTTAAATAGATTTGTTGCCATTTCTCAAGGTAATGAAGTTAATCAAAAATCAAGGAGCCATTAGAGGTACAAAATTAATAAGCAACACTTTGCTTGATTGATTACGTTCCTTCTTTAAATTCCTCATTCGGTTTCAAGATTAAGTTCACAGAATTCAAACGGCAAGAAACAAGATTTAGTAGAGTTTAGTTGTGACATTTAAGCCCGGGACAAACTAAAAAAATTTCTTCAAGGACTTTGATCACTAGGCTTCAGATCTCAAGTTGGTTTGATCAGTTTCAGTCAGAACAATCCTTTTTTCAAACTCATGTATTGCTAATTCCTAGTAACTTTATTCCCTTAGAGAAATTGATAATTTCCGAGGCTTCTTCATGCTCAAGGTTGTCTTCGTCTGCTAATTATCAAATGATAAAAAGAGAATACTAGAGACGCTAGAAATCAAGAGATGGAACAATTATTGTACTTCTGTTACTTCATTATTTGCTTCAGATATCGTTTTATAAATACAAATGATGCCATGATATAAAGATGCGTATCCAACTTTAGATTATGGTGCATCCTTCTTAGCTTATGCAAGTGTTATATAGCTACATTGAACTGTTCCATTCAGAAGGCAGAATCAATTTAAATCAATCTCTATTTCAGGATTTCCATGGGGGCATGATCGTATAATATTGGGCTATAATTTACAAAAAAAAATTCTTAGTAGCAAAATTTCAAATATATAGTAGATTGTTGAAGCCACCCTACAATTCATAAACATTAATTCGGATTTGCAAATGCCTCTAATCATAGTTATAGTAATAGCCAAAACCATAGTATTAAAATAATGATTATAATTGTGGACGCTATCTAGAGACCTCGATCAGCTTCCTGCTTAGATATTGATTATAATATTTTTGTTGGTACAGAAGTATAATTTCAAGGCAAAAAGAGAGTCATGGACTTCAGTGAAGAAATCTCAGGGATGGTCTTACACCACCACCACCAGGTGGTGTTTTGCTTGGGAATTGAAAACACCCAAATGTGGAAAAAATTTTAATGTCCTATTTGTTGCATCATTATCTTTCCTAAAATATCTCATTCATATATTCTATCTTCTTCCCACTCCATGTAATAAATTATACGGATACTTCAATATAGCAGAAACCTCCACAGATCACATAGCAGCAGCAGATTCCCCAACCCAACCCAACCCAACCTGTTATTTCTTTGTGGTCAATACTTGACTCAAACACGCATCTTAGAGCAATTTGTACAAAATTTGCACTTTGGGGCATTTCAAATACATTATACATCATAAAGTGTTACTGGATTTATTCCCCATTTAAATATAACAGTAAGCCTACATGGTTAGTATTTAACAACCCATGTGTGACTGATCTAAGTGTCATTAACTTTGCATTCACCTATAACATTTGACTTTATTCAATCAGCCCATGATTGAGGCGAATCGCACGGTTCAAACAATTAGCCACTATTGATGAAGAGCAACATGTACACACGGCCACAAATATTGATATAATGTTTAGCATTTATAAATGGATAGAAAAGATGACACAAACTAGTTGTCTGTATTAGAAAATTTGTGACACAAGCCAACAACCTCTATTATGAGTCCCCAGCATTACCAGCTAGTCCACCTTTTTGTAGGGGTGAAAAGGGTGTCTGAATCTACCTGGAAATTGAGGTGGGTTTTGTCTGAAACTCATAGAAAAGACACGTATAATTCTAAAATAATGACCAAATACAAGTATGAAATACCAAAACGCAAGTGTTTGTTTATGACCAATGTATTTGTTTTTGTGATAGGGACACAGATTTGAGTGTGAGAGGAGAGGCTTCAAAGACCAAAAAGAGGGGACTCCCAATTGGACAAATCTTATCTCATCCATCCATCTCTTCTCTGCTCACTGGACTTATACTCTTGTTTATGACCTTTAGCTCACAGTCTTCTATATAACATGGAATGGCCTAACATCAATAATATTGTCATGCACGTGATAAAAATGCTATTCTCTCCACCTATAATCTTTCCCAGGATTTAAATTATAATAAACTTTTTATTCTTTTTTTCGCATTTTTTATGTGGCTTCAAATTAGCAACAAGTTTAGGTTGGCCTGTGAGACCTCACTGAGATATTATAGGAAAAAGGATATGGGAAAGTTTACGGGATAGAGTACATTTTTGCGCATGTGGTCATTGAATGACGGTATGCAGATACAAAGTGCTAGGCCGACCGTTGGATGGGATCCCAGATTAATCACGACGTCAGGGGATGGTCCCACGGCTTGATTTGTTTGCCAATGTTGTAACATGGGATGTTTCTAATCCCACAAGACGGCATAAAAAGAAGTCTTATTAACAAGTATAATTCAAATTTACAGCCGACGATGCCAGTAAGGAAGGAACAGAGATTGGAATTGGATGGAGGTGAAGAAAATTCAAGATGCTTATTAACAAGTATAATTCAAATATACAGCCGACGAAGCCAGAAGGAAGGAACAGAGATTGGAATTGGATGGTCTTCCTTCTGGCTTCGTCGGCTGTATATTTATCTATCCGTCTTACCATTATCAATTTTTTACATTACTACAACAGAAACAATGTTTTAAGTTCCAAGAAACACAGCGCGACGATAAAAGGGAAAGGCTGATTTTTTTTTTTTTTGGGGGAGAGACATCTGTATCAAATTACACTGAAATAATGATTGATTATTTTTCATCACGCAAAACCTTAAAGTGCTGTTGTACTTGCAAACAGAAAACCCCCACTCCCATCTCTCTCTCTCATTGTCATATCCTGCAAAGCAAAGCTTACATATCAAGTAGTTCTAAAACATACACAGACGCAGTTCCCACGTCCAACCTCATAATTAGCACGCCTCTATCGTCTATACCCTACGACCACCACTTAACGTCTTCCTCTAATACTCTTTCTCTTCTCTGTTCATCACCGCAATTCTCTCTCCCTCTCCCTCTTTTTCTTTCTCAAATGTCAATAAACCAAATTTCCACTGACCTTCCAGAAACCCTTTGGTGGGCACAACAACAGCAAAAGCAGTAAAGCACGCCATGGAACAGAACCAAAGTACCAATACTACTACTACTTCCTCTAAACCACACGCGACTCACTTCCCTCACTCCAACTCCTCTTGGTCTCCACATCTCTATCACCGCCACCACCAAACTTGGCTTAACATTAACACCAACAATAATTATCCACAAGAACCATACTCCATGTTCCCAAACCAAAACCCACCTTTGAATTTCAATCTCAAGCATGACCTCGACATCGACGAGGAGCAAGAACAAGAAGAGCAACAAAAACAACAACAACAACAGAGTCTCTGGGAAGAAGTAGAAAAAGAGCCCATGTTCGAAAAACCCTTGACACCAAGCGACGTGGGGAAGCTAAACCGCTTAGTAATCCCCAAACAACACGCTGAAAAGTACTTCCCACTCGGCGGCGGTAACTCAGGCGACAAAGGGCTGCTGCTGAGTTTCGAGGACGAGTCGGGCAAGTGTTGGAGGTTTCGTTACTCGTATTGGAACAGCAGTCAAAGCTATGTGTTGACTAAGGGATGGAGCAGGTACGTGAAGGAGAAGCAACTGGACGCAGGTGATATTGTGTTGTTTGAACGACACCGTAGGGACGGTGATAGATTGTTTATAGGATGGAGGAGGAGAGGCGATAGCGGCAGTAGAGTTGTTGTGCAGGGAAGTAACAGTGGGGTCTGGAGTAGAGGATTGTTCCCTTCCTCATCATCATCACCTGGTCATTACCAGCCTTATCCTTCTAGTAGCTTTTGTGTGCAACATGGTCATGGGGCTAATGTTTCTTCTACTAATAGTTGTGTGCCATACCAAACTGACTGTCTTCATGCAGGTATAGTGTGTCTACTGTCTATCTATCTCCATTTTTCCTTTTTCGTTTGGGTTAAGAAAATTTGGTGATCTTTAGTATTTAAATTATTGGATACTTGCATCAAAGTGCGTGGGGGACACGTCCCAATTAGTTTGGAACTCTGGTCCTATGGAAGGATACGAGGGTGGGTGGTTTCAGGCAATTTTCGCATACCTGTGGCAGTTACCATTTGGCGCGTGATACATTGACTCTTTGTTGAGATTATATTCTTTTTACTATGAAAATGAAAAAGAAAATCTCAAAAACAATTAAGGCCTCTTTCAGGTGCGTTAAATCCTAATTTGTCTATTTCTACCCTTTTGTTGATAAGAATCCAAGGGCATATATATCGACACTAAACTGACGACATACATGTATATACTTTGTTTTCAATGATACACAATCTAGACAACACAGGAAAAATCAGTAGAAAGGGCTTTACATAATAAACAGACACGTATCAAAGATATTGACGGACGGCATAAATGGCATTGCAGATTGCGACCCTTTTTTGTTTTTTGGTCATTTACAGTACAGTTGGTATAATATGGTGTTGTTGAGCTTATCGTCCCACGTTCTTGCATTATCATTGTAGGCTCAGGGGCTCACAACCGATCAACAACATTAGGTAACTCCAAGAGACGGCTAAGACTATTTGGTGTGAATTTGGAGTGCGAGCTTGATGAATCTGAGCCATCTACACCTGACGGCTCGTCTTTGTCCAGCCATGGTCTGGCTCAGCACCACCTCCAGTCCCAATCTGCTTATTCTTCAGACACTCAGAGTTACATGGTACGCCAACCAACCTAGCTTTAATATCATAATTAATTAACCAGACTGATAGAGATTTTGATGATACTATACTACTATCTTGTTTTCTTATACTTTTTTCTGTTCCTCATAATGAGACACGTTCTGTAATAAAAGGCATAAAGTTGGGTGGCCACACCCACACCCTTGTTGTATTAACTAATGAAACTCAAGTCTAATTTCAAACATCATTAATTAGTTTGGTAGCTTAGGTTCAGAAACTAACTGGTCATTTACCTTTTCTTTTTCCCCTCTTCACTTTCACATCTTTCGCCTTTTTAGATGGGACCCTTACTTATTTTGTAATATCCTCTGCATGGACCCTCATTTTACTGCAATTCGTGAAAGGTACCCTCATTTTACTGCGATACGAGAATATTATATACTACGACTTGGAAGAAAGAAAAATAGTGATCATAATGATAGTCGGAAAAAGATGAAGTAAGGCACGCAAAGGCAGACCGACCAAAAGCCAAACTCTAACATACGAATCAATGCTAGCTTTCTTTTGAATTTGGTCTGTGACTGCGTTTCTAAAAAAGTTTACACATCCCAATCTTTTTGATTCAATCCTAATCCTTTAATCAAAACCTTGGTATCTTCGTTTCCCTTATTCTTCATACTTCTCCCGCGGTCCATTTCCCTTTGATCTTAAAATGTGTTTTCTTTTGCTACAATTTTGAACATGCTCAATAAAAGTCGCTAAACTGATGTGTGTGTCAATATGTTTGACTTGAAATGAGGTCCCATTTACTTCAGATATCGAAGTGTTTTTATATATATATATATATACTTGAGTTATATGATGTTAAATAACTCAGGTATCTTAAATGTCTTTAATATTGGACTAGCGCAAGGACAGAAATTGAATTTGATAACTTTCAATAAGTGTATGAGCTCCTAGATTAATTAAGCTTCTCCTTGGAATCTTTCAAGTATTGCAAGTTTTCGAATTAGACAATTAATAGTATAATTATAATATAGTTGAACGGGACAAAACCCTGGTGTCACCTGTTGAAATATGAGAGATTGGATGGTCAACTGGGGTTGTGATGATAGTTAAGACATATGTAAATTAAGTACTAGATAACACCTAGTTGAGAAAATTGATGGTTGGATTGGTGATAATTACTTGTCGGTTGGAGAATAGTATATGAATTGTTTTTCTTCAACTATACATGAATACTTGTGTGATTGTAACATGATATCACTTTCTCCCAAGATGTCAACCAGATGATGAGAAATCGCCGAGGATAAGATCTGTGGATGTGACGTCCGCCGGATTTGACTTAATTGAAACCCCACCTTCCCAACTTGAAAGGTCAAAAAAAAAAAAGAAACACACAAATAATTTTTATATTTCCCAGAAAAAAATCCCTCAATTTCAGGTGCAAGAATCAAAGTCAAGGATTTTAAGAGGGTGGTGGTGTAGAGGTGGAGGTGGTTGTGGTTGTGGGGTTCCAATGTGAACAAAGGTCCCATGATGATGTCATCAATTACAAAACGGAGAATTTCTGGAGGTGGCGGTAATGTTTTTGGGGAAAGAATGATCATCAAGGAATCTATTTGGACACCGTTGAGATTCTGTCTGAAGATTTTTTTTCCCCCTTTTTCCTTTCAAAGAAGGTGAGCTAGTGCCAGAGCACAGCAACTGTTAATGGCTCAAAAATCAACTCTGATAATATGATAATAAGAACGGGAATAGGGTTTAGTGGTGGCTGATGGTGGGTGGGATTTTGAATAGATTGGTGACACTCCGGTGCTAGTAGTAGTAGTAGAAATATGTATAGTAGTAGACGCCCACTCCTCGCTTTCTTCTGTCTTCTTAGAAATATGTAGTAGTAGTAGACGCCCACTCCTCGCTTTCTTCTGTCTTCTTACTCTTTTAAGTCAATCTACCGCAAAGCTGTACTTTTATGCTCTAAATCTGTTTAGAGGGATAGAGGCAGACAGAGTGAGCATGTTCTCTCTGATGGTTTTCCCATTTTTCTTTTCTTTCTTTCCCGTAAGTCCACTGCAATTCAGAGGAAAAAAAAGCCGACTTAGAAATATGGATTTCCTGCTTTATCTTATCCAAATCAAACAAGAAATAGAAGAAAACAAAAAAGGCATCCAAGGTTAAAACAGTACAAGTATGTACTGAAATGCGCACGCATGCTGGACAAGTCGAGCAGTTACCAAGAAAGGTTTACTATTTTAATGTATTTGGGAAAAAAATGATCACACCACGTAGTAATTTTCTTCATCTTCTGATGACCAAAAAACGGACATTCTCAAGCATACTGAAAATTTCTTCTAAAAGGCTGTCATTTTTTGTAACGTTGATCTTTGAATATTTACCAAATTCTTTAAAAATACTAATTCTGTTTCCGATTTAGAAATTTAAAATGGAAAACTCAATATCCTTTAACATTTGAAGATTCAGATCAATGATCATTTCCCTATCAGCTTCCCTAAGGGCCATTACATTGCACATCAACGTTGTGAGGTCAAATTTCTAGTCTTCTGTATGCTTGATTTGTATACATATTTTGCATAGCGCTCGAACACACAGCATGATATTCCAGACCTTGTTCATTAGGCAACACTTAAAATTTGACCAGTGCAGTAATAATTCCTGATCCACTGGAATTGAATGCATAGGGAGAAAAAAAAAAAGGAAAGAAAAGTCCTACGAGCCGAGTTATTTTCTAACTTCATCATAGCATTCGTTCAGCTGCAACTGACAACTAACGCTAAACACAGTGTTTTGAGCAATTTTCGGGCTTCAATGGGCAATTGACAACTTAAAGAGTAACAAGAATGGTGACTGTAGTTGACAGGAAGTGCAAATTGTCAGAAATCACCGGTGTGGGCCTGTGGTTAGTTCAGGACGTGACCAATGAGTGATTACCGATCATTACAGAGCAGCAAGTACTCAAGGGATTCACATCTCTACACGTAAATGATCATACGTCCAGGCTTTAAACTTCCAACCACATACTCGGTACAACCTGCAAAATCAAACTGAGAAATCAATGAGAAAGAAGTTTTGGAGAGACGAATCACCTGAATGAATGACCACAAATAGTGTGCGCTGGATTATCAGGGTCCCAGAAAGATATACAGAGACAATTGGCCTCCGCAAGCGACGGTATCCGACATTTAGTGCTCTTACAAGTGGGTGATGGGTCCTGGAATTGTGTTGTTATGATTGGCAGAATGGGGTGGCCAATCAAAGGAATAAGGAGACTCATCCTGCAATATAATGGATTTGTCCTGTAAGAATCATTCACCAGTCTTGCATATGACTAAGTACAGTACAGATATGGAATCGCAATTTGAGCAATTTTCTTTTTAGTCCACTTCCCAAGTTTTCCTATCATCAGGCTTTCGGCTTTTGGAGCCATTGGGTCAACCTCATCTCAGCTTCTCCAGTACCTACCAAAGGACAAAAGGCAATACCTTCAAAAAAGTAACACCTGAGGAATGTAAACGAGTAATGATGTTGATACACAGCATTTTAAAGTCTCAGGAATATGAAAGAACATGTTTATGAATACTATTTATACCGGGCCCAATCTTGGAAATAAACATTTGTGGCACATCAAAAGATATGAATAATCTGATAGACAAGATACAAACCAATTTCTAGTTTATTACGTTTATTAATAATTACAAGGATTTTCTTTATAAACTTTGGTTCTGTCTGATTCTGGTATGGCGGGACGCTGCTGTTTGGATCCATGAGATTGGTTGTTTCAGCAGGCCTCTCCGACGCTCAAGTTAGTCTTTTGGTGGCTATAAACGAAGAATATCAAGGTTTTAATGTCGTACTTGTATCATGGGAAAGTAGTACCTTATATATGGAATAGCTGCTAGGTTTAGGTCTTTACATATGTCTTTACGTATGCATGGGAAGTTACCTCCTGCGAATGGGCCGTGGACGTGTGGACCTGGACCTGGGCCTGGGCTTAGCATAACCGACCCAACCATAAGCTCCTCCTACTCCTCGAGTCTGACCCAAGAGAAGGGTCGAAGGAGTATACAGGGATTATATAGCGTGTCTTCATGGCAGCTTGTGCTAGGCCCGATCGATTAATTGTCGCAGTGTGATCGACTTGGTAACTTGTAACAACAACGCCGATCGATCGAGAGCAATGACTAGGTCGATCGATCGAGAGTAATGACTAGGCCGATCGATTGGCAGCTTGTAACGACAAGGCCGATTGACTGGCTATGGCAATACAACAGATTGGTCGGGCGAGTGTAATAGCGGGTGTAATCATTACTGACGGCTCACGTCCCCTGACAGACTGTCATAGGCGTCCCTTTAACTGCTGCGCAGCTGTCAAGTGCGTCTCTTTAACTACTACGCAGTTGTCAGGTGTGTCCTTTCAGTTGTCGCACAGCTCCGGATTTCGAACAACCCTAATTCACCTCAGCCTAGATTTTTCCACGTGTTTGAGTTCGGCTCGGATTTTCTACAAGCGTCGAGCGTTGATTGGAGCATCCGTTCAGTCAATCTTCTATAAATGCTCAGGATCGACAGACTACAGATTTTCTTCACGCTTGTTTTGTTCTCCGGCTTCTATTCTGCTTTCATTTGCATCTTCTTGCCAGCAGTCACTGGAAATTTATTTCCACCGTCGTTCAAACTCCCAACTTCAATCACCAGACTAGGCATGTCCTTTTTCGCCTCCTCCTCTAAATTTCCTTTTTGTGAGCATGTCGTCAACCAGTTCTAGAAGTGAGGTTAGTCCTAGGGATGAAACCGTTGAGAGGGCCTCGCAAATAGTCGGGCCGCTTGAAGTAGCGGCGGTGCCGGAGGTAAGGGGGTGACCGGAAGGATGGGTTAGTCGTTGAGGAGCCACCGAAAGACAAATCAACAATGACTACAAGGGAGTTGAATCGGTCGATTATTAGGAACAATATCCCTTCGTCCTGGGGACCTAGGTTGGCCTTCGAGAACGAGCGGATCCACAGCAATTTGGGAGGGTATTTTGCTGTTTCTGACAGCTTCTTCTCGGTCGGTGGCATGAAGCTTCTGTATGCCTCGATCATTGACGAGGTGTGCGTCGCCTACCGATTGAGGCCGAGCCAAATTCCTCCAAATGGGTGGAGATTCATTAACGGCCTGGCCTTGTTGTGCCATCAGTTCGGCTGTTCCCCTTCGGTCGGCATCCTATGCCACTTCTTAAGAATGAACCAGAGTTCAAGTGCTGGGGCCGGGGTCTCTCATCTTCAGTATAGAGATGCTCGCTATTGCCCGGCCGAGATAGCTTTAAAAATCCAAGCTTGGCGAACGAAGTACTTCCTCGTAAGGCTTCCGGGATCTTCCTTTGAGTCCCAGCAGTGGAGGTATCCTCTAGCCGAGCGATGGAACGATGCTTCGAGCTTGTCTCTTACTAGGGAGGAGTGGGTGGTGGTCGATAGTATTAAGGCGCTCAGGCGGTATGACTTCGATCGCCTCATTCTGGGATATCGCGGGGGGGCCTCGGCCGATTCATTCCTAATCGACCCCCCGCCCCGAATTAGCAGGCTAGGAGAAGAAATTGCCCCCTCTTGTTGACTCCTCGTGGTTGAACTATTTACTGTATTTATAAGTATGAATTTCGATTTCTAACCCATGTTTATTGCTGTGCAGACATGGCAAGGCTCAACGATTTTGCTGGGTCCTCCAACTCCTCCAGAGGTCAGCGCAAAGCTACTAAACCTGCTTCAAAGACAAAGGGGCATGACAAGAAAGGGGGGCTAGCGCGAATGTCACTCAGCCCACTATTTTCGAACAGGACGTCGCTCGGCCTATTGTTCCCGAGCCATCTGCAGTGCTCGTTCTGGCGGCCGCACCCGAACAACCAACAATGATCACCCGATTGGTTGGCGAAGGCCTAGTGGTCATAGAAGAGGAGGAAGAGGTTGAGCCACCTCTTAAGAGAAAAAAGACCGTTCGGGTTATCGATCGACCGCCCTGCCCATCGAACCAAGGTAGAAAGAAAGAGAAGGGGGAAGAGCGTGTTGCCCGATCGGATAAGGGCAAGGGGAAAAGGCGAGCGACAAGCGCCGAGAAGTGGGAGCTAACGATCAGTCTAGATAAGGCTGCATCACTTAGAGACTTCGACGTTGCTCTTCATATTGCTCAGAGGGTCATTCCCCCTACAGACGAGAAGCTTATTGACTCGTTGGATAATCAGGAGCTGGCAACCCATCTCGTCCGTAGCTGTGCGAGGGATCTGACGTTCGCTTCCGCGATGCACCAACGTGTCGAGCAGCTCGACAAGACTACTCGAATGCTGAACCGGGAAGTCCGCGATCTTCTTGAGCAAGTGAATAGTTTGAGGGCTGAGCTTTCCGAGGCCATGGAAGAGAGAGACGTCTTCCGGGCTCAACTCTCTTCCTTGGAGGAGGAGAAGAAATCTTGGGAGGAGGAGAGGAGCATTTTGAAAGCTCAACTCGCTATAAGGGAGGAGGAAAAGAGTTTCAGGGGGAAGTATTTTTCAATGGTCTATGTTCAAGAGAAGGTTAGAGAGTTTCTCAATCTTACACAGAAGGAGCTGACAGTGAGTGAATATGAGCTGAAGTTCACTCAGCTGTCACGGTATGCAGCAAATATTGTGGCA
>JANZLX010000005.1:34917653-34929104 GCA_025531955.1 Erythroxylum orinocense
TCATCAAATTAAGGCATCAATAAGCACAATAAATGCTCCATAATTCCCATTGCATGCATCTAACTACCAAGTCATTAAATTCATAATTAAAACATCATTAAAGCTTAACTTAAAAACTTACCTAATTAGCTTCCACTCTTCAATTCTCTTCACTTCTTTCTTTGCTATTCTCTCTAACAACCTCTTCTAACCCCATGCAAGTGTAAGTTCTCCATGGCAAGACAACAACTTGGTTGCAAGAAGAAGAAGAGCTCTTAAGTTTTGGAGAAAGGCTTTCTTTGATGAGAGAAATCGATGGTGATGGAGAAAATGAGGGTAGGTTTTCGGTTAACATGAAACTTAAGCAATAACAATTCATTCTCTCCTTCTTTCTTAAGGCAATCACCGAGAATGAGATAAGGGAGCATTAATTGTGAGGGCTAGGTGGCAATAGGAGAGGAAAGAAGAAAAGTCAACAAACCAATCAAAATTTTGATAAAAACAAAACAAATACCAAGCAATTTCAATCCAATTTCGGTTCCAATTAGTTTTAAGGGTCCACTTTCGGTCCAACCAAGATATTTAATAGTTTAGTTCCAAAATAACAGTAGAAAATCAACCGGTTAACCATTTGACGATTTTTTTCGGTCCAGAAATTTTCTCCGGAAAATTCTAGAAAAATTTCTGAAAATCCCTTAAAATATAAAACACTCAATGAAGCACTCAGAATAATTTTTCAAACCCAATAACCACGTTAAGTACAATAAAATTACATTAGGCACGAAAACCGGAAATATCATGTATGCATGTACAGTTATTTCATGTGCACAAATGATACTGCGTACCAATCTTATTATGCATGAACAGTCCTAAGTCATTCCAATCCATCTCATCCTATGTCAAATTTACTATTTTACCCTTTCTGTTGGGGGTGAGATGTTACATGATTTCTCTTTAATCAATCAAGTACCAGTACCTCTAACTATGGGTTACATATTTAACTCCTCACAAAGTTTTGGAGAGAAGAATTGAATATATTTGACTTTAGTGAAGTATCATCACCGTTACCAAGCAGTGATACTTGAATAAAATCTTTATCTGCATAATTGCCTTCATTTAAAAAAGAAAACATTATTGCTTTCGACATTATAAATTACATGTAATCTGTAATCCAAATTTCATGATAAATGATTTGTTTAACTATTTTCTAATTTGCACTTTTAATTATTAAATAAAGACAAGGGGAAGAATTGTGTCAGTTTCATCGAGATCAAGATTCACGTTTTCTTTTTAAAATATCCAAAGCTATATGTTGATGCTTGTAACTCGTCACAAGAACAAGAATCTTTAAATTACTGATTATTAACATCATAAAAATTATTAATTGCATGTTCTTACAATTGTATGCATACTTATAGTACCTACCTATCAATAGATCTTAATTTTCACAAGCATGTTAGTTTGTCACAAAAAATGAAGGTTTTCATGAGAAGTATCCCCCACATTAGTTTTTGTAACATTGGTCTATAATAGTTAGTACCTCTCTACTACTTGGAATTGATAAAATAATTCCGTCAACCTGAAATCCGCCGTCTCTCAGTGGTCAAAATCACAAAAAACAAACAGAAAATATAGATTAAAGAACCATTCTATTCTTAGATTCGTCCACCTTTCTTCATTTCCAAATTTAGGGAATGGAATCAATCCAATATTAGGTTAAATACGAAGGCAACTTATTTTGAACATGAAGCAGCGGCGGCTGTGGACATGCATGTTACCTAGGAAACGTTTAAACGTACTTCAATAGATTTTGAAGTCTATCTATTTCACGATAAAATTAAAATCGATCTAATAATTATCATCAAATACAGAACAAGATCTGTCTTTCCTTTTTCCATTATTGTTCCAAACAAAAAATCTAGTAAATTTCAGCCTTAAATTTTAGGCAAATAATAGTCAACAGAAAAGCCCTTGCCCTCCTTCCATCTTCCTCTAATGTAAATAATTTTCCCTCTTCTTATGGATCACCAACACCTACCAAAACACCGCAAGCACCATGAACTTGATTACCCCAACATAGTCAACAGAGGGCTCACATATGCCATCTTTTTACTGGTCTTCTTGATCTCGTCTATCATCTACTTGGATCTTAGAGGCTCTCTTCAGGCTGATTCGCTCTTTGGTTTTGGTTTCTTTGACAAAACCTCTTCTTCAGAAACTCAAGAATGCGACTATTATTCCGGGAAATGGGTTCGAGACGAAACTTACAAGGATAAATTCTACACAGAGAACTGCCGGTTTCTTGATCCGGGTTTTCGCTGTCGTGAGAACGGAAGAAAAGATGTAGAATACCTGAATTGGCGATGGCAACCTGAAAGCTGCAATATACCAAGGTGCATGTAAAAACAGATAAGCTATCAGTTATTTTGACAATATGAATATCCATATTCTTGCATGCCAGTTTTAAGGCATGCAAGTTCATTAGAATTCAATAACTAAAGGGAATAACGCAGAGAATTGCATAATAGCTAAACATAGAATCAGGTCTAATAAAATAAAGTCTCCTCGAAGACACCAACAAAAACGTAGGGCTTTCTATAAGTCCAGAAGCTAATTTTTTGTGCTTCATTTACAGATTGAAGACCTGGAAATTTGAGCTGTGTCCTCTTAGACAGCACTCTAGACAGCACTCTTAGTCGTTTGCTAGAATTAAAAACCATTGATTTAGGATTTTTGTTTTAAATGTCTATAGATTTGCCACATTTGGTGTTTCAACAAACGCTAGATCATCGTCTCTGTCTTTGTCTTTATCTGTAGATCCCATCAATTGTGTCATTGAAGATGCTATAGATTTGAGTTAGACATAAGCCTCAAAAGAGTTCATCGCAATTTAACTTTTTCTTTGAATTATCATTTCTGATTTGAGATTTCAAAAAAATAGAGCAGGATTTTTTATTAATAGCTTTTAGTTTTTGGCATTTTAACAATATTCAGTATTTCACTATTTCCATCTTTAGCATGACGAAAATATTTGGATTATACTTCAATTCTTCATTGTTTTTATTTTTAAAAAAATTAGTCTTTTTTTTTAATTATCATGCATAAATGTGAATCAAATCTCTAGTTATATTCTCTAGACGTTCCTGTGAGTATGAATTATCTCCAAGTGTAAGTGAGTGTGTGAGAAGTTGATGGACAATTATATTGTCCAAGTTGGTGTAGTATTGTGTGTTAATTGGAGACTAAATTATAAGAGCAAAAATCTACACATTACATATAATTATTTATATTTCAAGTATACTTTTGATAAATACTTAAAATAATGCTGGAGTTAATTTTAAATTGAAAATAACATATCTATATAAGTTAGATTAATGGTTTATTCTTTAGATATGTAAACTGCACTAATTGAGTTAAAAATAGATTTGACACATGAAAAAAAAAATCTTAATTGTGATGGAAGATTTTTTAAAAAATTTGATGTATTAAATAACAGTCAATTTGTTGTTTTTCTTCTTAATTTTCAATTGAAAAGTCTTGTCATATTTGCTCCTCTTGCCTATTCGCAGGTTTAATGCAATAGATTTTCTAGAGAGGAGCAGGAACGGTAGGGTAGTATTTGCAGGAGACTCCATTGGAAGAAACCAGTGGGAGTCATTGCTATGCATGCTTGCGCAAGGAGTTTCCAACATTTCAACAATTTATGAAAAAAATGGGAAGCCCATTTCTAAACACAAGGGCTTTCTTTCCATGCTTTTCATTGATTACAATCTTACTGTCGAATACTACAGGACACCTTTTCTAGCGCCCAGTGGCCCCCCAGTCCAGAGTACGTCCACTGACATCAAAACCACCGTCAAGGTCGACCGACTCCACCGTTTTTCCAAGAAGTGGGTCGGTGCTGATGTTATGATTTTCAATTCCGGACATTGGTGGAATGAAGATAAAACTGTGAAGATGTATGGGCCGAACCTTTCTTTTGCCCTGCCAAGTCTGATGTTATATAGTGTTGCATATCTCACCTTGGCCTTTCTACTAAATATAACTACTAAGCTTCATTCCAGATAGATAACTTTGTTTCGTACGTATCCAGGGGGTGCTATTTTGAGGAGGGAGGGAAGGTCAATATGTCCATGAGATCAATAGAAGCTTTTGAAAGATCTCTGCAGACATGGAAGTCATGGGCACTAGAGAGCTTAAACTCTAATAGGACTCATATCTTCTTTCGTAGCTACTCCCCAGTACATTACAGGCAAGTAGTTTGAGCAAAATCGAGTTGTTTTAAAAAAGAGAATACGGAATCGTATAAATAAGATCACAATATACACTTAATTTTGGGACTGCATCTTAATATGAAAAGTTGAACGTGTAACTTACAGGAATGGGACATGGAATAATGGTGGTCAATGTGATATAGATACACAACCAGAGACAGACTATAGTCAGCTCGAATCTGAGCCAATTTACAATCAATATGTCTCTCGTGTTATCAAACAAATGAACAATGGAAACAGGAGACTTCACTTCTTAAACATTACACCTATGACTCAGTTCAGATATGATGGCCACCCTTCACTCCATCGTGAGCTAGGGATTCCAACTCCTCCTCAGGACTGCAGCCACTGGTGTCTACCTGGAATACCGGACTCGTGGAATGAAATTCTGTATGCTAATTTACTGTCAATGGGTTTCAGAACCCATCATGAAAGTTAAAAAGTTGTCAGATAATCGGCGGTACATGATTTTAGATGTTTCTTGTCAGGTCAATTCCTGTCTGTTTTCTTTAGAATCCTTCTGCATGTTCCGTATCTTTCACTTCCTCAAGCTGCCTTTAAGAGACCCAAACTTTCTGGTTCTTAAGTTAAAGGGATTTGTCAACAGCAAATTTTTATTGACCCCTGATATGCAAATTCAATATCTACAAGGACACTAGCAAGTTGATAAACATCTTATTAGTGAAGGATCAAACGTATCAAAGCTGGTACATATCTTTGAATAAAAGCCAATATTGGTGCATGCCCACAGCAGTAACCTGTTGGAATCAGATCACTTCTTTAAATATGGTAATTATGTCAGTAAGTTATTTTACGTGTTATAACTTTTCAGCATCTGAAGTCAACAATGACGTTTGGGATAGATGGGGAAATTGCTGCGGTCAGTGGTAGTATAATCAAGCTTAGGGTCAAAAAGCTGTCAAGAGCTCCAGAAGTCGTGGTCTCTTATCTTGGTTAAGAGCAATCTAAAACCACAACACAATTTAAGACAATGTACAAATTTGGTAGAATTCCACGTCACTAGTCAACAGACGAGCCAAGGACAAACGACCCATTGCCATTCAGCCCAGTTATTAGAGCTTTAATGTTTGAAAGGTAATATAAAAGGAGAACCGCATATACAGTTTAATATAAATTATTAATTAGAACACGAATCGGTCAATTTTTATTTACCGCTTTAAAAATTAACCTTGCTTTACCACTTCCTTTTACTAATTACTATAAACATGACAATCACTCTCCCAGAAAGAATCAACAGAGGAAAAAGCATGAATAACCCCCATTTACAATAATACATCCACATCTTACAAATATATTCGAATCAATATCCTAGGCGCCGCAGTACAAGAAATTTCGTAATCTAGTGGAGCATCGAGACAAGAGCAACATAGGAACCAAATCTTGTATCATCTCAAGTTCAGAGCTAGCTTAAGTGGCTACATTTTTCATATGATCAGCTTGGAACTGCCTCAACAGTTGTATGGAATGCTGATAGAGGTTAAGGTCAATGCCGTCCACATTCCTGCCTACTCGTGCCTGCAAGATTGGCTGAAGTAGAACAATTTGTAATTGAATGTTTGAAATAGCTTAAGATTGTGGAAAACAGCAATTCTTAGCAGGAATTGTATGGAACCCTCACCTCGTTGTCAGGTTGAATAAGAAGTTCACCAATAAATTGGTAGATAGAGCCAATTCTAAAGCTAAGGTCTCTGAGGTGTTGAGTGTTAATTTTTAGGGAGGCATTTCCATGACAAATGACCGCTATGGCTGTCTCCACAGTATACTCCTGTAGCCTGGGGAAACAACAGAACAAATTTGTATAAAAGATAGCAACCTGAGATCAAAAAAGGAAATAGCATTTATTTAAATAGGCAGTCGGTGGTGAAAATGTCCTATTCATTAGCTAGGTTTTCTTACTGCTCATATCACAAACCCAAATATATGCAAGAGTAAGACTGTTTTCTTAGAAGTAACTATTTTCTCGTGTCAAAATGCTACATTACAAGACAATGACAAGTCGAAGAAAGTCTCCACTTATAAGAAGAAAACCACAAACTGCATCCTCTTTGAAATCCAACATCTAGCTAAAGAGTTCTATGACAAAATAGTGACAATAAATCTAAGGTAATAAGAGCAGGATAGCATTGTATATTAAGCCACACTCCAGATTTGTCTGGCCTATGGTCTCAAGACAAACGAGTCCTTTTCTTTTTTCTTTTCCTTTGAAAGTGGAGGCACAAGCCTAAGGATGGATTTGAGTATACAGTTTCTTTTCTCTGTTCCAGCACACACTCTAAAAAGAGTAAATATTCCACAAAACAAGGTGATGTAACGTGCCATAATACCATTTTCAAGATACCTGGCTGAAACACTACAAATACAACACTCCATGCTTCATCACCAGTGTTTTATACCAAAAAGAAATAGTGATATCCTCATAAGAAACATGTTAACTACATAGCATCAGTTTTACCAACTTCTTCTAAGGAGATAAAAATACAACAAATTACCAACCAATACATGCATTCGTACCAAATTCCACTTTATCAACTAATAGGGACACTGAAAAAGAACCACCACCTGAGGAATGCAAACATAATGTAGCGTATACAAGTAGTTAATCAGTTCGATTGTTAGGAAACTTTCTGTATTCAGTTAGCAGTTGTATACATCTGACATGTTTTTAGTTGAATAGTGAATTGGTAAATAAAGGGAAAACATCTTTTAAAGGACAGCTTCAAAGTATTTGAATTTTTCTTCTTAATCCTTCTTGAATCCCTTCTAATTTCTAACCTTCTCTAACACCATTCTTCCAACTCTAGTTCTATTTTCCTACCCTCTTCTCTTTCTCTAATTTGTACTACTATCACTCAATAACCCGGGTTCTTCTTGGCACACCTATATAGGCTCTAAAACATTGTCTTTCCCACATAGATAAAAGAACTAAAACCATTGCTGTTTCACTTCAACTTCAGCATAACATTTTATTCTCAAGCTCAGCTCAGTGCCAAAGTTAACACACCTCCTTGAAATGAGCTACAAACTAGTAGACAAATATACTTTTTGTGGGATTCAATTGTTATCATACAGCTTTGCTGGATTACTGTGACATAAATGCAAATGTCTAATCTTCTCTTTTCAAAAGGAAAAGGAAAGAACGTTGAAAGACCTTCATGCTGCAAATAAAAGCTCGATGAGAAACCAGATCATGTCATTGACATCCTTAGAAACAAAAGACACGGCAGCCACAGATATACATATGAACCAAATAAGAATACTAGCTTTGAAGGGCAGAGGCCAAAAGCCTTACTTTCCAGTGACTCTAAGTGAGGCTCCCTGCCGGAGAAAAGAAGATGATGGATGCAGGTCTTCTAAAGTCACCAATACACCGGATTGAATTGAAGAGTTTGCCATTACTGATATCAAATTCACATCAGAAGTGCAAATTCTAGCTGCATATTATATATAGATTTTTAAGGGGCATTTTTTGGAAACATATGAGTAGATGTCCAAAATTAATTAAAGGGGAGCAATTGGTTCAGTGATGAAAGTATACAAAATACAGAACTGCTGAAACACACATAATAATTGGAAATTAGAACCAGAATAGTGAAAAAGGCATCCAACTTTATTTGTTAGAAGGAAATAAAGCATTAACCTTTAAAGCATGATGTTTACAGAAGATGGACATATTTACTCTAAGAAAAACTGCACCCACCCCAAACAGAACTAAGCAATTAGAGAAAACAGAAGGACAGAGAAACGAAGAAAGCAATTTCACCTTTTAAGATTGAACATGAACTCGATTTTGTATATTTGTACCAGCAACAGAGAAAATGTGTTCTGAAAATAAAAGATTAATAAACTTTACAACTAAGGATGCGCACTTGATATACTATAGTGTATCAAATACAAAACTCAAGTGAAATCCTCACAATAAATTCACATAACAAAAATGATGGGAGGAAACAAAAACTTCACAAGGAATAGTAGAAAGAAATGCATTACATGTATATACTCCATATAAGTGAAGCAATAACTAAAACTATTAACAAGTGCATACAAAAAGACAATGAACCATGTGTTCATTTGCAAAGCCGCCTCGGCTTTCTACAGTCATAATCCCCTTTTTCCACTTATTAGTTTCTATTATAAGCTGCCATAGACCATGAGGTTAGGTAAATAAAGTTGGCCAAACTTGATTTATCCACTCTTCTCGATGCAGAAAGGGAAATTTGAAATCTTTTATTATTTTCCGAGTGACTTGAGTTTTTATTCCACATGAAATCCTTTGTTCCGGTTACGGTGTTTCGACCATGTTCCATTAAATCTCATCCACACATTTATGTGAGGTCCACACAAATGTATAGATGAGATTTAATGGAACATGATAGGAATACCATAACTGGAACAGAGGATCTGTTCCCCTTTATTCTAACAACTGAAGCTTTTGGCACGACGTGATTGATTTGGAGGTATCACATCAAGCATGCTTGAACAGCTTCATGCTAAGCCAATGGAAATACACAGCAATGACCATGATGGGAAGCGTCAAGGGCACTAAAAAGCAATAATACCTGATACAGAGAGGAAGCCAGATCAGGAAAACTAGACCAAAAATCAGAAGAGATGTTTTCAAACCTATGTAACTCCATTCTTAATGGATAATGATCAGATAAATGGACAATGCATCAAGGGATTAATTACTTCTACACCCAAATAGTTTGACTTTAAAGGATGTCCAAAAGTTATGATTTATTCATAGGATGAAGATCAGATAAATGAACAAACATTATTGATTTATTTAAAATTTTAAAAAAACCTTAAGTCCAAATTTGTGTATTTTATACTAAAGCCCTAATAATAGAAGATCTTGCCAATCACCTAATTCAACATATCAACTCCCATGACAAAGTAACAGGTTTTCCAATGAAAACAATGATCTTGATCCTATCAGCTAACAATATCTAGTTAGATTCAGGTAAAATGATTGCATAATACAGGTAAAACAAACCAAACTTCAAATGGCAAGTTTAGTACCTATCATTTTGTAAAGCAGCGATGACAGGGTTATCAGAAGATGGGAGAAGTTTTGATACGATTGCAGCAAAAACTAAGCCAATAAAAGAAACTGACCAAGCGACGATAAGAAACCAACCCCATGAAGTCACCTTGGCATAGTTCAACTGAGAAGGAGGAACCATTAGTCCAACAAAATCTTTGTGAGAGATGGTGATAGGATGAGCCAGGACCAATCAAAGTCAAAGCTTCACTTGTTAGAATACAGACTTGAATCACCCGACAAATAATAAAAAGACTTCAAAATTTTTCTTTTTGCATCAAGAAAAGTGAATAACTCAATTTGGGCCAACTTTCTTTGTAACAATGCACCAAACCTCTTGGTCTACGGCAGCCCACAATAAAAACTTAATATGAGGGAAAAGGGGAAAGAATGACTGTACAAAGCCGAGAGAGGATTCATTGGCTTTGCTTTGCAAATGAACACAAGGTTCGTTATCTTGTAGTGTGCACCTGTGGGAATATACTTGTAATGTTTTTCTTTCTACTGTTACTTGTAAAATTCTTATTTCTTCCAACCATTTTTGTGTGAATTTATTGCAGAAGTTAAAAGTTGTTATTTCTTCCCATCACTTTTTTGATGAATTTATTGCAGAAGTTTCACTTGAGTTTTGTATTTGACACACTATAGTTTATGAAGTGGACATCATTTATTATCAAGTTTATATATCTTTCATTTTCATAACACAATTTCTATGTAGCTGGTACAACTATACAGAAGTTGGGTTCATGTTCAACCTTAAAAACTGAAATTCCTTTCTTCCTCTTTCCGTCATTGTCTTTTCTCTGACTGATTAGTTCTATTTGGGGTGGGTGCAACTTTTCTTAAAGAGTAAATAGTTCCAATCTTTGTAAACGCCTGGCTTAAAGGTTAATGCTCTATTTCCTTCTACAAAAAGTTTGGACACCTTCTTCACTATTCTGGTTCCATAATTGGAGTACCAGTTATTGACATACAAACTAAAACTTTATCTTCAGCAACCACAAGCCAAGGATTCAGGCATAAGATCCGTAAGACACAATATGTCATAATACAAGCTGATTTCCAAATACTCAAACATGGTTTTAGATTGGCAATTTCATCACCAAGCCACACGTATGTCAAACATGATAGAAAGACCGAAAAGGAAAAACTGAAAAGCCAAGACATAATCGAGAAAATAAGAATCAGGAGAGCTTAAGGCCATAAACCCATCTCACATATTTTGAGCCGGCATAAAAACTATATCAGAGAAAGAAAGAGACACAAAAACGACATGAAAAATGAGCAATACAGGTTCAAGGACAAAAACCCATATATTAATACTAAAAAAAAAGGGGTTCCGGCAGCTCTATGAGGCATAATATGCACATCGACGTATCATAACTCAATCAGAAACAAAACAACAAAAATAAAGAAAGTGACGGTGGAAATAAGACTCGAACAGGAACAAACCATATCTTATCTGGGCTGCGACTTCGACTCCTTCTTCGGCGATGAAAAATGTCTGGAAACCTCAGTGATAAATCTGGCACTTCCTCTGTAGCCTGAGACTATCCGCGCTACCCTAGCCGATCTCGTCGTGGTCTCCTCAGCTTGGAAAATGGGTCATGGCTTGCCTCATTCGAAGATGATGGCGATACTGAGATAAGAGCTTAAAGATGCCAACTATAATTAAAAACACGCGAGGGATCAATGGTGGCAACCTCTGAAGAAACTCAGAGGAGTAATGATGAACGGTAAGAACTAAAAAGAACAGAAATGGAGGAGGAATCAGACGAAGCGATATGGGGATAGAGAAAAGGCTGATAGCAACGGATACGGATAATCTAGCAATGGCATTTAGGCCTTGGTCCGTGTTGAAAAGGGGCAAGATCAAGTCCAATCTTAGGGTCGCTTAACATTTTCTCTTAGGCTACAGTTGGACTGAGTTGAGCCCAAAGTTCTATTTTATTTCCTCGTTCTTTTTTGTCTTGTTGTTCTTCCTCAACTTTTCTTTTAATTATAACTCTGATCAATAGTTTAGTAGCTTGTGTAGACTTTTTCTTCTTTATAATATACCTTATGAGATCAACAGATGAGACTGTAGTTGTTGGACTACCAATGGTACTGAAGAAGAAAGACTGAGCTTCTATGTGA
>JANZLX010000005.1:34955877-34979447 GCA_025531955.1 Erythroxylum orinocense
ATTTCATATTAATTGTCATTATTATTTATTATTAAGATTTTTGAAAGCATGATTGATGTAAACAGTAAACTAGTAAAATTTCATTTATCAATTTATAAATAGAGTAAAAAGTGAGCATAAACAATTTATTCTCCCTATCTCTCTTTGTCTCTCTCTACAAGAAGATGCAAATCTTCTTTATAAATTTTATTTTATTTTAATTTAAGTGTTTTTATTAAATATAATTCATAAAACTTGATCATGTGTGCAATAATCAATCGCACATATATTTTATTGAAATAATTTTAAATATTCTTGAACATTTATCTTTATAAATCTTTTACATAGTAAAATGATAAAAATAGTTATAAATAATTAAAATCATAAGGAAGGTTTGTGTATATTATTTTTATTATATTTCAAGATAAATATATAAATTAATTTGTTTAAGAAGTAATTACAACAAAGGTAACAACCTCCGCACGACAATCGAGTCAAACCGAACGACCGGTCCAGATGCAGGTCCTGCACGGACTCACCTCTTTTGTTCCAAGGGCTGGCTCTTTGGATTTGGATATGGTTTTCCAAATAAGTAATAATTAATAATAATAATTAAAGTACGGTGCTAGTAGTTGCTGTCAATGGCAATTTAAGAAGAATTCAGTCCATAAACTCCCTATATAAATTTCACTTCTCTTGCAAGTGTCAACTAACAATTCGGACTCCATTATCAGTTTATCACTTGCACAAGCGCGAAACGCTACAACTAATTCATGGCTCAATCCCACGACCATCCTCCGCGGCCACAATTACCCCTCTCCTCAACCATACACCCGGACATTCTCCGAACACACATACTAACCCGCCTCGACGGCCCTACCCTTGCCTCCGCCGCGTGCGCTTCCACGGAGCTCAACTCAGTAGCCTCCGACCAAGAACTGTGGGCTACGCTTTGTCGCTCCACGTGGCCCTCCACCGATGATCCGCGTCTGCGTCACGTCATCTCCACTTTCCCCGACGGGCCTCGCTCTTTCTTCGCCGACTCCTTCCCTCTGGTCGACACCTCCCGTACAGAATATACACTGTCCTCTGATCATGACCGTCCGTCAGAGATAATCTCCGCCGTCGATATTCACTACCGCAACAAGCTCATTTTCACGAAGGTTGTGGAGACCGAGACGGCGTCAGAGTGGTTCCGATGTGCGCCGTTTAGAATTGACATGCTTGAGCCAAAGGACACGTGTCCGACGCCGGTGCCTCAGCCGAAGACAGAAAACTGTTGCCAGGAGCTGGCGGAGGAGCTGACGTTGAGCTGGATTTTGGTAGACCCCACCGGAAAGCGAGCGGTGAACCTATCGAGTCACAAGCCTGTGATGGTGCAGAGGCACTGGCTGAGCGGTGACGTGCACGCGCGATTCTCGGCGATTGTGGTAGGGGAGAGAGGATCGACATCGGAGTTTGCGAACTGTGGGATACTGGTCACGTGGGGGGGAGGGGGAATGCACGTGAGGGAAGTGAGCTTGCAGGTGGAGGACACGGAGAGGATGTTTTTGAGCGGGAAGCACAGCTTGGAGATTTTGCGGAGGGCGTTGAAGGGTAAAAAGGGAAGAAGAGGAATTAGAGAAGAGGAAGCAAGGCGAAGGTACGAGGAGTTTGTGGAGCTGAAAAGAGAGAGGAAAGAGAGACAGATGAGGAGCGAAGGGAGGTTAGATACGATGTGTGTTGCCTTTGGAGTCTTGCTCTTTGCTTCTCTTGGACTCTTCATTTTCAACTTCTTGTACTCTTGACGTGTGAGAAAAAATTTGTTGGTGGTGGCATTACATTCCAGTTATTAATGTATCAGTGTAAGGAGAGGAAAGCAGAGACCAATGAACAAATATGGTGGTTGTTAGCGATAGGGATGTCTAATTAATGGTACAGCTTAATAAGGCCTGTTTTCAGGAAGGGGCTTTCCCTTTGTGGGAACGTTACTGGCTGGGGAGTAGGGACAATTAAGAGGATTACAATGTTGACGGGCGGTTCTGGTTCTGGCACGCATAATTTCGTAGTTACTGCACGTAGGAAGCTGGCCGTTTCAGGAGAGAGGATCAACGATTATGCCAAAGTTTCATATGTGACCTGAAGATCTAATGCAAATAGTAAAATAGGCAATTGCAAACAAAAAAGATTCAAAGAAGCTTAAGTGATTGACAACAACAAAGAACCTTTGTGGGCTATTAACATATGCCAGTTACTTACAATTTCTCAACATCCAAGACATTAAACCTAATTGTTTGTAGAGTGTCCTTTGATGTCCTCCCCAAAAATCTGGAAGAAAGGGCATTATAGTGTGGAGTGGAGGCGTTGGCATGTGTAGGGCGACTTTAATAGTTACATCACCTAGGTTCTTTTCGAATTTGGAGAATTGACAAATGGTTGAATACCCTGTGCGTAAAAGGACACAGGAAAGTCTACAATTGGGCCTTGGCTCCTGATTTTCTTTAGGAGAAACAACACAAATTTTACAATTCCAGTGTGCAAAAGATTACCCTTCAGGCTAGACCGTTCTTAATAAATCTAGCTCAACTGCTTAACTTCTGAGCAATTACGAACATTTCAGATTTTCATCATTACCAAATGAGAAGTAATACTTTCGAAACTTGTGGTTAGCCGCAATGGAATGCACGTGCAGATTAAGGAATGTTGCACCTCCAGGCCTCTACAAAAACTAAGCCTAGTGAGTAGTGATAAAGACACAATCACGAATTTTCCAGTGTCATGGCTTTGCTAAATCAACGGTAAGAATACTCAGAATCTTGCCAGAGATCAAACTTCCTTAAAGCCAATACCCAATAAGATGTCTAGGTTTGCCATACTTCCTTAAAGCCAATACCCAATAAGATGTCTAGGTTTGCCAACCAAGCAGATATCTGTAGTCAGTCTTATGCTTTACATAAATCACTTTAATCTTTGCAACAAGTAAGGCATTAAGTATACAAACGCCTACATATAGTTCTTCTGGTTAGTATCTTGTACCTTCATTATTCAGTCCTGGATGCAGGCTCAGGAGGTCCTCTAGCAATTGGAATTCCACTACCAAAACTCATTTTAGGTTTTGCATAATCCACAAAGATAACTCGTCCATTCAGCTCCTGCAAGATAGCTCTTTCATTCTTGAGTTATTGAGTCAAATTAATAAAAGGAGAAAAAAAGAAAGGGCAAGACAATTACCTTGCCATTCATTTCAGATAGTGCTCTGTCAGCTTCATCTTCAGATGCAAAAGTTATGAAACCAAAACCTTTTGATCTATCAGAAACTCTATCCGCAACAATTTTAGCTGAAAATGAAGAGAAAATAAAACCATACAGTTGCTCAAATATGGAAATCTAGAGAAGAAGGCTTACGAAGTTTGATGAGGATATAAAAGTGAAAGTACCTTCAACAACTTGACCGTACGGAGAAAATGCTTCTTTAAGTCCGTGCTCTGAGGTGTAAAACGACAACCCTGCAAAGACAGCAAGTGGATAGTATTTTAGGTATTGGGCCATATATCTAAGCCAACTGAGTTACGTAAAGAAGTTGATAGCAGAATGGTAATATCAAAGGTTTTGGCGCAGAAATTTCAGAAGTAAACAGCATAAAGAGACTGCCCCTATAGGGTTAACATCTGCTACGTAGTGCAACTTTTTGAAAAGAGAACACCACATTTTGTTAAAGTAAGCATCAGCCCTTCTTTTTCTCAATAATAATACTAGAATCTACCCAGAAACAGTAAAAACAGTATTAAGTTGCTTTCCATTCTAACAAATGCATGATCAACCAATGCACAAGCACAGTGGATACAAACTGTACACTTGAAGATTGTTAGGTTTAGTTGGGTATCTGATTATGCTTGGACTATCTTTGGAGTTTACGCTGCAATGTAAGAAAACATTTTTCTGCAATTAGGAACTTCATAAGACAGATCATAAAATTTCCATTAAACTACTCTAACAGTCTTGATTATGGAACACAGAGAAATTTTAGCCACTTACGAATAAAGATGAAGGCCAAAATACGGTAGAAAGTTGATATGTTGTACACAATGTCATAGTTCTAAAAATGCTTCTCATTTTCAAGATCAGAAAACTATGCTCAAAATGGACCAATAACTGCAAAATGTAACCTTAAGACTAAATCTTATCATTTTATTTGAAAAATGACATATCTGAAGCAAACCTGTGAACAGAATGAAAGGGCAACGAGTTGGGAAGTAAAAGTTACCCACCAGCAAGCAGTATCAAATAATCAAGTATACAGCGAGAGGTACAGAAGTTAATAAGGGAACTTTGGAATAGACATTTCAACAAACACTTTCCAGAGCTTGTAAACAAATGATCAAGCAACAAACAAATCGATGAAACACCGAGATGGGCATTAAGCTATTGCTCTTGGTGAACATTTCTTAGATTCTCTAGAGCATCAGCAGGAATTGGACAGAACAAACTGATAACAAAAAAAAGTAATAATAAATGCGAATTGATAAGGTGGAAAGTAAGAGGAAGAGATACCTCCAACGAAAAGCTTAGTGGCAATGGTTCGGGCTGGAGGATGAAGGACAGAGCTTCTTGGTATGATACTACAGCTCTTGCCTGCTATTCTTCTAAACGCCGCCATTTACGTGTGAGAGAGAGAGAAAGGGAAAAGAAAGTTTGCAGTCACTTATAATTTGGTTTACGCAACTATTTTGTGGCTCAAAATAAGAGCCGGAGACCTAACACCTGAGGGCTTCACTTCCGATATTTCCTTATATCGGAAACTTTGAGGCTCTGTATGGTTTGGCGGTTCGACTTCGTTGGCCAGTTACGGCGACATGGTCGATTGGAAAAGGATGTAAACTCTTTAGTTCAAAATCTTTTAAATGTTTAGTAAATAACTGCTTTTTATTGTGGTAAATGAAAAATGAATACATATTTATGTATTTCTAATTTCAGAATTTTAACCATAATATTTTGATTTTTCATATGCATATATATCCGTGCAAAGCAATGAAATATTTTTGCTAAGTATCTTATTAAAAAGAGTTCAATAGTAATTAAAAAATATTATATTTAAGAGATAACCAATTCAAAACTGCTTAATCTTTTAAGATTTTTTCAATTAAATTCAGTTCAAAAAGTTATTTTTAATACTGTGACATATCAATTAAATACTACGTGAATATCTATCTAAAAATTAATATTTTGAATTAAATTGTTACAATTTAAAAAAGTTAATCATTCAAATAAAAATTAAAACACTTTAAAATTAATTATCCATGTATTTAGAACAACATACCTACCATGTATAAAGTTATTAAGTTTTAGCCATCCAAAAGTAACTTGCAATGGTATTATAACTTTGCAAGACAATGATTCTTTTTAAATTCAAAATATTCTTATTAGAAAATATTATATCCATATTAGGCAGAATATCATATCTTAAAAACCTTTATATGTATTATTATTATTAAAGTAAAAATTTAGCTAGGATCTTTATTAACAAATTAACAGGCTCCCAAAATATATATTTTATGATTCTGTCATTTTAAAGGAGCATATACTGTACAAAGAACTGATACTACAAGCAATTTGTACCACATTACACCAGCAAACACTATTCCTCTTCAGTATCTCATGAATGATGCAACCTCAGCAGCGCTTGATGAAACATATCAACGAATTGGTCATCCTATCAGAACAGTGAGTGACATGACAATGTCAGTACAAACGGCATCGGTAATTAATAATCAACACCAAGCAATTGCATAAGGATCACAGCGCCTAGCACCTAGGCAACAAAGCAAATTTGCACTACTAGCAGAACTACAGACGATTACGTAAAAATTCATGTAACTACACCTGTAACATTAGGTAAGGGAAGCAAGGGCATTTTTAAGTGCAAAGACATTTGTAAAGAAGCGAATGGGTCATTAAGAAGATATTTAAAACAAACATGCATGAAGAATCCGTTATGGGGAATGAAATAAGCATAGTGAAGTTGCATGTCTAAATGACAATTTCGAAAACGTACAAATCTCAATTGTAAACGAGAACAGTTCAAAGGACCACAACTATCTCGATTAGGCATCCTTGAGAAATTTTCTAGATTGTACCTCATACTTCGGAACATAGTAATCCCCATATGAGGTTCGTAACATGTAACACATTGATGACAAGTTCTATATCTTCTTCAACGTAAGATTTCATGTTAGGACACATAGGATGTGGCAACTACATGAAAAAACGAAGATAATATTTCCTAACATTAGAATATGTACCTAGCAAAAGAGCAACTATCCAACACATAGCATATTGTCAATCATAAAGATACCACAAAAGATCAATACCTAAGATAAGGCAAGGTTCACACTTCAGGCATTAACACCATAGCACCTCAGAAACAGTAGAAGAACAACTTACCTGTACAAGCATTGAAAGTGCATCACGGACTTTTTCTCTGGTAATCAATGGTTGAGAAGTAGTGGTAGGAGTCAGAGAAGGTGGTGGGTTGGGAGGCGGAAAGGGTTGAAGCATTGGAGTGCCATATGGACGTTGCAGATTTAAAAGAGGATGAAGAGCAGGAGCAGAAGCAGGAGCAGGAACAGGAGGTAAAGTTGAAGAGACAAGGGGTACCAGGGACGGAGATGAAGATGAGGGAGCAAAAAATGTAGAGGGTTTCACAAGATTAGTTATCCGATTGCCACCAGTTATTGGATCATGTCTGTTGTGTACAGCCATTGTAGCGTTTAGTGACAAAGAAAGTGCTGGTGCTTGTGCTTGTGCTGAAGGTGCGGTGGAAGCAGCAGCTAGAATGTGGGAGGACAATGGAACGGAGGGCTGTCTTGAAATTGCTACATTAGGTGCACTACTTCCAACATTCAAAGCCATCTGCATCAATATATTGATGAATTCAGCCAAGAACACACTTTTAGGACCATAAAAGGCCAAATATGCACAGAATGAAACCAAACAAAAATGTCATTAACCACCATCTATGCTCATATCTTGGAACATCTACAAATTCTCTCACTATGAATTGGCAGACAGGCTTGCTACACGGAAATGCTAGCAATTATAGTTTTCCAATTGCTCATCCATAATCGGATATGACAGGGAACACAAGGATGCTGATAATAGACCCGAAAATCTTGAGTTCTTAACCTCATTTCATCAGATTCTATCATTCCTTTCTATTGGTTATAGAACTATACAAACTGCTTATATTATATTAATCACAGTTGACAGCCTTTTGTTTAGATACATCACTTGGATAAGGATATTTCATTATAATCTATGATACAAGATAACAGTTTCCCACATCAATAATGAATACATAATTGCTGTAAATTGACAAGTATCAGAACTTACAATTAGTGTCAGTTTAATTACAAGAATAAGAGGTCAAGAGTACTTACATTAAAGTAGTTCTCAAATGAAGAATCCTCATGACCATCAGTGGCTGCAGAAGCAGTTGGTGATGGCTCCAAGGGACCTTCAATGACAGATATGCTTGGGACAGCCTCAAGCTCTTCAAACTCACTACAGCAGTTCACAATTTAAGAAAATACATTATAGAAGTAGAGACGGTAACATTGAACATTTTAAAATTGCATTAAGTAAAAAACTTTGAGCATCAATTAAGATAAATCTTCAGCAAGTCGGATTATGCGATTGGTTTAATAATTGTCAACTCCAGAGAAACAAACAAGTCATCATTCGGCATATTACTTGAAATAAAAATAAGACTCTCATTTCCCAATTCTTTAAACCACATATGCATCTCAATTTTTGGCAACTTGCTTCTGATTCCATGATGATAACCAATGAGTTGAGCTTCTTTCAGTGATAGATACATTTCAAGTCAAACAAGTTAGTAAATATGTAGTTTAAAGGAAGTCCATAACAGCTTCTGAGATTGAATGTGAAACAAGTTTGCATTTTATATGTAGAAAGTAATTACCTTCCAACTGACATCACATTAGTTAGGTATAATGTCATTAAATTACCTCTTGCTGGATGATACCTTTGCCTTGGGGGGAATCTTTGAGTATGCATTAAGAATCCTGTAAATAAGAAGACATTAATTCACCCATCAAGTATCCGTGCCATATTGCAAATACTAAAAAATCTCCAACTTCACATGCAGACACACATATGCTCATAATAGATCCAATTTCCTCTACCGTTCTGTCCCTCTAACAAGGTCGTATATTATAAAATACAGCTAGATTCGATAAATTCATAAGATGAAATTGATCTTCACGAGAGAGAGAGTGACACTTTATATTTTTTATATTTTTTTTGACTATGATGATTTTAGAATGAACTTTATGCAATGTACCAGAAAACACTATTTTCTTCTATTATGTTTTTCATAGGGAATTCCTTCAATTATGCCATTCACTATTAGCTTTAAAAACCTCTCTTACATTTTAATACCCACTATGCCAGGTGTGCATTCTTAGCTCTATCATATTAGTGTCTTTTATTTTTCTCTTTATTTGCAGTCACAATGCAACTTACAACCTTCATGACCAAAATCTAATCTACTCAATTATCATACTAGCAGTATCCATATAGCATGCAGTAGGAGTTTACATATTTTAAAAGTAAGAATAGAAATCTAATTCCACCTAAGTATGTTCAAGAAGTAGAAAAATACCGGCTAAAGAGGTTGGCAACTTCCTCACATTCACGTGTATTATAAAACCAAATGCCATTAACTTCCTGGGCCGCATTCCGATACAACAGATATGGAACTTGAACTTCATATTCAAAATCTCCCAGTAGATTCTCCACTAGATTTTCTGTTTTGACATGAATGATTGAAGAAATTTGTAGTTAACACCAAGAAGTAGAAAACATTCATTTCAATGACTGAAAATTTTGGGAAATAATTGATGGCAGTCTTTCTTTTGTCCACTAAAACCTTGACAGCTGCCCACCTATAGTCAAATTTACATTCACTCTAGAAGAGAAGAAGAATAAGTGGACAGTGACTCTGACCTATACAAGAATGCTTCATAAAACTTGTTTAAGAACGGCCAACAATAAATGATATAGATATTAATATTCTGAAAAAATGCGTGGGCTCCACAGCAACGTAACTAATATTCAAAAAATCCAAACCTGTATTCCGCCTATTCATCACAATAAACTGAAATCGGGGTTGTGTATTCCTTCAACAATCACACAAACAGAAAAATGAATTAGTTAGTGGAACTTCAACAAAACAAATGTAACCAAACCCTCAATAGTTTTTGGTAAAAGTTCAAAGAAACACACGAAAACCAACACAGAAGTACCTCTTAACCACAAAGAGAGATCCTTCCACATCCTTTCTACTCTACAATATTAAGAAGAATCTATGAAGTCAATCAAATAAATTAAGGAAAAGAACGCCAAAGATTGACATAAATGGGTGATGATGAAACAAAAGGATTACAAATTGCTTAGCTCTTCTAAGTACCACCTTAAACCCAGAAAGCTCTTAAACTTTGTTTCACCTAGCCACATTACATTACACGGTCACAATCCAAACACTCAAAAAGCAACATACCCACTGATTGCTCTCGATGTTAAACTCGTAGAAAGTGACATGCGCAGCGGTGATGAGAATCTCCTCGATGAAGGGATCGATTCTCTGAAGCACGGTGAGATTGAGCATCTTAGTGCCCTGTTGGTCGAGATTGGGCATCAGTTTAGCCGTGTGAGACATTGGATCTTCAAATTCAGAAACCGTAAACCCTAGAAAAGTTCACCGAGATTTTGCTGCCTAATTTGTACTGAAAATGAGGGCCTAAAGCTAAGCTATCAAGGCTGAGAAATAAACACTTTGAGCTACTTAAGTGGAATGACGAAAACAGCTTCCAATTGTTCACTTCTGTTGATCAACTGGTATTGTGGGACCCTTGTTTTTGTTAATTCATTTGGTGCAGGAGTGCGAACTAAGCTACTTGTACGTTAAGGCATTCTCACAACGAAATAACAACTGTTGATTCGTGCCTCCAGTATCTCTAAATTTGTGGGGTTAGAGTTAGATTCAACACAAGGGGAGGCTTAAGGTGTTTAGTGTTAATTAATTAAACATGGAAATTATATTTTATGGAAATTAAATATATGAGTTCTTTTGAAAAAAAAAAAGTACCACTGTCAAAAGTGGAACTTGGAAGGGAAAGCCGCTTGCGATGGTTTTACTTTTATATATAAAGGTGTCTCCAAAATTTTTAATTTTATTTAAAATGTAACTTGCTTACTGCTATATCAAGAATCTATTGTGGCAAGTTCAACTTGGACAGCAATTTGGCTCTTACACTATGTACATATATGAAATGATGACCAAAATACAAAGTAAATACTTGATTGTATAATAAAAGCGGAAGACGTTTGTGATAATTTCAACTTCTCGTGCAACAATGCCACAATTTCCACTTTAGTGGACACAAAATAAATGACTTCCTCTTGTAAGTTACAGGAGCAATTACAATACGAAGATACCGGAACAAACAACATAACGAAGATCAGAAACATAATCAGCGTTTCAAATTTTTAACGTTTTCGAATAGCTAGACCAGACATCACAACCAAAAACACGAAGACAGTAACTGAAGCAAAGGATGCCACAACTGCCCCGCTGGCTTTCTGGCAAAAGTCGCCGAATTGTTGGCAGATACCTAACCAGTTTGCACTTGAGTTGCCATTGTGAGCTAAGTAGACTATAGCCGCAGCAGCAGCAGCAGCTGCAGTATTCAGTGTTAGTGCCACCTGTAAGTTGTTATAGAACAAATGGTGTTAAAGTTCAACATTGATTGGTAATTAGTTTAAATTAATGATTTTGAAGACTACCGTATCCAAAATAAGGAGAAGGAAAAGTGGTCCAACGGCAGATGGGCGAATGATGGTGACAACGGAGAAAGGAAGGGAAAGGACTAAGTATCCACCAACAAGTGCCATTGCTATGACAAAGAATCTGTAGATAAATGTAAGCTTTTGGTTAAGGTTCTCATGAGGAGTAATAAAGCATCTTGCATGAACAGTAAAAGAAGTACAGTGACCTACTGAAAAGTGGGAACATCGTCGTAGCTAGCTTGGAATTGGAAGAACTGAGTGAAGAATGGAAGAGTCTCATCACTAGTGCCCATAGTAGCTGCAGCAGCTAGAGCAGCACTTAAACCTCCAAGCCTCAAAAGGAAGTCGAAAATTGCAATCCCCTTTTTGTATCCTGTTGCCTTTACATGTTTAAGGCCTCCTATCAGAGGTGCTTTCCCTTTAGCAGCAGCACTTGACTCGTCAGGAATGTGAATTTCAGTTGACATTTTGGTCCAAAAATTAAGAGAATAAAAAGCGTGTGATATGATGAGGATAGAGAGACTCAAAAACGTGTGATGAGACGGGCTCAAAATTTTAGGCTTTTATATACATGTATACATGGAGAGAACCAAGCGGAGCCAGTTGATTAGCTTTCTGTTCAGAATTGCATACCAAAAAGCTTGTACTTTTATACACTTTCTTTCATGAAATTTGGTTAATAGGAGTTGTTGCTAGTGATTTCCATTCCGGTTACGTATAGTTTAAACTTAAAAAACATGTTTCCTAATACTATACTAAGCCAGTTGCAACATGCAGACAATCGTAAATTAGTTGATACATGAACTCAAAGAATTAAGTTGACCAACTGATCCTAACAACTCAATCAAGGACTTGTTCCAATGTCTTCGGTTGGATGATTAAGAATCCCTTGAATTATGTCTGAATTTGAATATAGTTTATTCTTGTAAATATATGATAGTTTTATTAACCAGATCTAATGGATGAGACTTCAGAGCAGCTTTCATATTTTGTTTACATGTACTTAAGTAATAATATTTAATTAGAACTTGATATTAAAGTGGAGTGAAAATAAGTTTTGACAAACAAAATGATAATTAAATTGAAAGAATGTAAATATTAGTATTATTATACCAAGGATGACAAAAATTATAACAAATGAGAAGTATACACGATACTTAATTACGATAATTAAGGATCATAGTATGGAATGAAAAAAAGTTTTAACAAACAAAATGATAATTAAGTTGGACTTAATTATAAAGTTAGAGAAACTTTAGAGATGAAATATGAAATATTTGATTTTTTTAAAATTAATTTAATTATAATTTGAATGTGATTTTAATTATAATTAATGATTTTAATTTTAATAAAAATTCTAATGGTTTTTCTATTAATAGGAAGAAAATATAAAGGAGCTAACACTCTTATTTTGTTTCTCTCGAAAGGTGTTAAGAAGTTGCTGTGTAGATACCGTTAAAGACTCGATGATTGAACAACTTGTGGTTGATACGGTGAAAATTTTGTCAAAAGATTCAACAGGAAATGACAATCAGGTATGATTTCTTACTTTATAATTTGTGTTTTTATTCAAGTTATGCAATTATCGAGATTCGTTTAAAAACTGTAAAAATTTTGTTTTCTGCTATGCTCATGATTCGATCACGGTTAGTTTCCAATATTATGATTTCTTGTAATGTTTATCCTTATTTAAAAGATGTATTGAACAAATGAGAGTTTACTATTATTTTCTTTTTGGTGAAAGATGATACTAGAAAAGGATATATATCATACCACACCTTGCTTTGTTTTACATTTATATACTTCTCCGCACTTCAGTTGAACTGTTACCAACAATTAACCAAAATACGCAACATGCTCAAGGAAGGAAGGTAAAAGCGACGTCTAAGACTCTATAATAGTAAATAACAATGATATGTCTTGCATCATCAACGATTATAACAATCATACAATAGAAGAGACACATGTCATTCTCTAGAATTATCTTCTACTATTTATTAGCTGTTGTAACGAACTTACTAATCAATGAAAAATCACAGAAGTTTGTTGTCCTTTTATATTTGCTTCATCTTCTCTTTAAAAACGTTAACATTCAAAAACTTCATGCTTAATTACGTAGCCAGTGTACGAGTGAGTTAAAATATTCATAATGGTTGGTATCAAAGCGGACGACCATCAACAAGGCTCAATGGTAGAAAACATGAAAGGAGCAGAAGTACGCCGCTTAGAAGAAGGAATGAAACATAACCATAACACATATTTCTCATCGTCTAGTAACAAAGAAGAAACAAACAGAAGAGTGAACTGAAAATTTGAAATATGAAGACAAAATTTAAAAAGCAATTATGTGTTGAATAGTGCTTCAAAATTAGTGGAAACGATTTATGTTAATGGCTCCATGTCCTTGTTTTATGCAGACATTATTTCCCAATTCCCAGTAAGTTTCAGCCCACATCTTTGTTTTTTTCCCACTTCCCCACTTGTCCTTATTTTTAGCTTTTATTGGTTAATTGTAAGCCTATATATAGGCTTGTTCTGTCTCTGATTAGGATGCATAAAAAGTCCATTGCAAAGGCTGTTTTATTTTCACTTTTAGCTTCCCGTCTCTTTTCTTTTCTGTTTTATTGCCTGTATTTTTCCCAACAATTTTTGGTATCAGAGCGTGAGAGAGTGATCAAAACAGAGTTTCTTTCATCCAAGTTCGATTCTCATTGGGCAAAGGGTAAAGTAAAAGAGCACCTGAGTAAAACACAGTGAGGTAAACACTATAGTGAATCCAAAACTATGGCAAATAATGGCGTTAACTCCTCTTCACAACCCTTAATTCTGATATTTAAAGGAAAAAATTACATTTTTGGAGTCTTAAAATGAAGAATATGTTCAAGTCTCAAGAGCTATGAGACTTGGTGGAGAATGAGTTTGAAGAGCTAGAGGAGAATCAGGCAGTCGATCCACGTGAACATGAGAATCGAAAGAAGGAAGCAAAAGCTCTATTTTCATCCAGCAGGTAGTTGATGATCAAAATTTTCCCAGAATTGCGGCGGCCACAACTTCCACTCAAGCATGGGAAACTCTACGTCAAGAGTATACGGGTGATAAGAAGGTAATTGTCATAAAACTACACACTCTTTGTCGTGATTTTGAAACAATATTGGCAATGCAAGAAAAAGAATATTTACAAGAGTTTTTATTTAGAGTATCTGGGGTCGTTAATCATATGAAGTCGTATGGTGAAAATATTAGCAATGAAATTTTTATGAGTAAAGTTTTGAGAAGTTTAACTAAAAAATTTGATTGTGTTGTTGATGCAACTGAAGAGTCTAAAGACTTATCTAATTATACTTTTGACTAGTTGATGAGTTCTTTACTAGCCCATGAAGTTAGGCTTAGTAGATCCTATGAAAAAGGCAAAGAGAAGGCATTTCAGGTGAAAGGGGAGTCTTCCTACACGGGGAAGGTAGAAAATTTAGGAGGTCGAGGACAAGGCAGAGGTGGCTATTATGGTCGTGGCAGCGATCGCGGTAGATGATGAAATCAATCTGCTGGTGAGCAACAATAATTCAGGAGTAATATTCAGTGTTGCTATTGCAAACAATATGGGCACAAAGAAGTTGATTGTTGGACTCAACAGAAGGATGAACAAAAACATGCCAACTTCATCGAGAAGCCTTAAGAGGAGAGTAACTTGTTTATGGCTCATTAAACTATAGATAGTAAATTAAATGATGTGTGGTTTATAGATAGTAGTTGCTCTAATCATATGTCAGGCATGAGGTCATTGTTCAAAGAGCTTGATGAGTTGCAAAAATCAGAATTTTGGCTAGGAAATAACTAGTCAATTAAAGCCGAAGGTAGAGGTATTATTGCCATCAAAACTTCACATGGTAATGTAAAACTTCTCTATGATATGCAATATGTTCCTTATCTAGCCTATAATCTGATGAGTGTTAGAAAATTGATGAGTACTGGATATTCAGTTATGTTTGAAAATGATTCTTGTAGCATCCATGATAAAAAAAAATCAGGTCAAAAGATTGTTGGTGTTCAAATGAGTCTAATTAGAATTTTTCCACTTGATGTGTTAGTTAATGATGCAAGTAGTGCATTGGTTATTAAAGGAAGTACTGAAGCTAATATGTGGCATTTGCGGTATGGTCATTTAAATGTAAAAGGAATACAACTATTAGGCAATAAAAATATGGTTGTTGGTTTGCCTAAAATTGATACTCTTAACTTTTGTGAAGGATATGTGTATGGAAAACAAAGTACATCATCATTTCTTGTAGGCAAGGCTTGGAGAGCCTCTACTTGTCTTGAGTTAATACATGTTGATTTATATGGTCCGATGAGCACTGAATCCCTAGGAGGCAGTTGATATTTTTTGCTATTTATTGATGATTATAGTCACATAAATTGGGTGTATTTCTTGAAATCTAAATCAATAACATTTGAAAATTTCAAGAAATTTAAGTCTTTTGTGGAGAAGCAAAGTGGATATCAGATTAGGAATCTTCGAATAGATCGAGGTGAAGAGTTTATGTCAGAAGAATTCAATATCTTTTGTGACGAGAACGACATTCGTAGAGAGCTTATAGCACCATACACACCGGAACAAAATGGAGTGGTAAAACGAAAGAATCACATTATTGTTAGATGGGTAGAACCTAATGATTGCAAGAGGCATTCCAAAGCAATTTTGGGCTGAGGTAGTAGCTACAACAGTTTATCTCTTAAATATTTCACCCACTAAGGTGGTCTATATGAAAAATATGAACAGTGTATTTTTTGGATTTTTGGATGTATAGCTTATGCATTGCTAAATTCATAATCACGTCGTAAACTCGATGAAAAATATGAAAAGTGTATTTTTTTAGATACATTATTCAGTACAAAGCTTATAAGCTATATAATCCTGTAAATGGCAAGGTTTTGATTAGCAGGAATGTTGTGTTCAATGAAGATGCAAGTTGGGATTTCACCTCTGAGAAGATTAGTTCTGAAATTCAGTTGTCACATCTCGATGAAGTTATAGCGGCAGATTCCACACCAACCTCCTCTCCTTCAATAAATTCTTCTCCAACAACAGGCAATGAAACCATAAAAAACAATACCTTCCCATTGAGTTCAACATCAAGCTCCTCCAGTGAAATAGCACCAAGAAAATTTAAATCACTGCGAGAGATTTGTGAATCATGTTCATTTCTTTTGTATATGATAGAACCCACTTGTTTTGAAGAAGTAGTTGAAGTAGAAGAAATGGCATGATGCAATGGTTGTAGAAATGAGAGCAATCGAGCACAATCAAACATGGAAACTAATAGATCTACCAGATGGTAAGAAATCGATTGGTGTCATGTGGGTGTACAAGCTTAATACGATGCTGACGGCAGTATACAAAAGTACAAAACAAGATTTGTAGTAAAGGGGTATGCACAACAACAAGGTATTGACTTTGAACAAACTTTTTCATCGGTTGCCTATTTTGAAACAGTAAGAACTCTTTTATTCTTGCTGCAAAATTAAATTTGTCAATTTATCAATTTTATGTGAAATATTCATTTTTAAACGGAGAGTTAGAAGAGGAAGTCTATGTTTCTCAACCTAAAGGATTTGTGGTTACTAAAAACGGGAACAAAGTCTATAGGCTTAAAAAAAACTCTTTATAGCATGAAACAAGCACCCGGAACATAGTACAAAAGAATTGATTCATATTTTCTACATATTGGAATTGAGAGGAGTGAAAGTGAGCCAACAATATATGTAAAGAAGCATGACAAATATTTTCTGATTGTATGCATATATGTTGATGACATGATTTATATGGGATCCTTTTAAACCTTGGTTGCTTAATTCAAATCATGCATGATGAAAGCGTTCGAAATGACAGATTTGGGTGTGTTGAGATACTTTCTTAGATTAGAAGTGAAACAGGTGGAAGATGGTACTTTTCTTTCGCAAATGAGGTATGCAAGTAATCTTCTGTTCAAATTTGGGATGCATAAGTACATGCATAGTCCCACTAAACAATACTTTGGAGCCGCTAAAAGGGTACTATATTATATCGCTGGAACTGTTGATTTTGGGATTTGGTATTCCAAAAATGCAAATTTTAGCTTGATTGGATATAGTAATAGTGATTAGGCAGGATGTCTCGATGATCGAAGGGGTACATCAGGTAATATTTTCAGCTTGGAATATGGAGCAATTACTTGGAGTTTAAAGAAACAGGATGTTGTTGCATTATCTTCGTCAGAAGCAGAGTGTATTGCTATAACTTCTACGGCCTATCAAGCCATGTGGTTACGAAAATTGTTGGCTGATATTCTCCATGAACAAGCGGGTGCGACAAAAATATTTTGTGACAACCAAGTCACTATTGCAATGAAAAAAAATATAGCTTTCCATAGTAGAACAAAGCATATTAACATCTGTGATCATATTGTTTGCAATTTTATAGCAAAAGGAGAGATAAAGTGGAAGTTCTGCGGCACAAATAACTACGTAGTTGATATTTTCACCAAAGCTCTCTTTCAAGCTAAACATACTTATTTTCGACAAAAACTTGGAGTTAGTAATTTTGAAGCAAGGGCGAGTGTTGAATAGTGTTTCAAAATTAGTGGGACACATTTTATGTTAATGGCCCCATGTCCCCTGTTTTATGCAGATGTTATGTTCCTTGTTTCCTACTAAGTTTCAGCCTATGTCTTTGTTTTTTTTTCCCACTTCTCCACTTGTCATTTAGTGCCTTATTTTTAGCTTTTATTGTTTAATTGTAAGCTTATATATAGGCATGTTCTATCTTTGATTAGGACGTAGAAAAAGTCCATTGCAAAGGCTGTCTTATTTTCACTTTTGGCTTTCGTCTCTTTTCTTTTTTGTCTTATTTCCTTTGCTTTCTCCAACATTATGTGATATTTTTGAGAGAAAACATATAATTTAAAACCAGGCTTTGATACCACATGTACGCATAATTTATTATATAAACATAATCACAATAATTCTTCAGCCTATATTTGAAAATTCTATGTTTACATTTGTTTTTCTTCTTTTTCCCTCAATAATTCTGCGTCTTGATGGTGAAAAGAAACAGACGTGTATAAAGGACCAGTTTCAAATTAAATAAAGATATTTCTAAACCGTTACCATCAAACGGTAAGTTTAATCAACATTATCTTACTTCCTCAAATTGATCAATTATAATTTAGCATTTAATATTATTAAAATCATAATTATTTAATGAGCCACATATAATATATATTGGTTTTACACACTATTGATTTTGAGGCTTACTAATAATAGAGAACTATTGATTTTTTTTTTATGTCCTACTTGTCTTGTTCCCATGGTTTATACTAGTCTACTATTGAATCCTGCAATAGTGATCAATCAAGCTTGTTAATAGCTCTTTTACTCATCTTGGGGCCAGGAGGAGGAGACATTGATCGATGCTTTATTACACTAACAGCTTATGATCATTTTTATAAAGTTTCGTTGGAAGGATACCCCTTTTTGTATAATTTTCTCTGATGAAGCAATGAATCCACTCTTTGTTCCAGTTCTGGTGAGCTCGATGTATTCAAGTTTAATTTGGTTCCTGTCTTTGTTATAGAATAACTAAAGAATATGAAGAAGAAGGAAAATAGACACGAAGGCAAGCCGAACTTGCTAAGAAGTTAGGCCCCAAATCCCAACTTACAACGTTAGGGCTTGAATTGTTAGCAGTATGGGAGAAATTGGAAATTTGGGCTTCTTTTTACTTATAACCTGTAAACAATAAAGAAAGGGATCACACTTATTTTGAGTATTTGTAGTCTCTCATATTGCTAAAGACAGGTCGATTTGAAAATGCAAGGCTTCATCGATATCAGTTCGCTAATTTAGTGTTCTTTTGTTATCTCCAATTCATCTTTCTAATATGAAATTTTGTTAGATATATAAATTATCACGCACCCCAATAAAATATTGTTAAAAATATTTAATGGCGACTAATAGTAGAAATTATTTGAAATTAACAACCAAAATCTTAGCACTAAAGACTTGGAAAATGCCTAGGGTCCTTTCCATACATAAAGAATAAATGTATATAAATTAAATATGGAGTCGTTTGCTCCTAATGAAATTATTATATAAATTAAAATAAATATGGAGTCGTCTTTTGTACATAATTTTTGATTTACAGGTTAATATAACCTTTAAATCAAAACCTATGAGTAGATTTCACGCAAAACGGGGATACATTAATTATAATTTGCATTAAATGGTGGTGAGAAGTTTTGTAAAATAAAATTAACAAAAGATATGTCATGAAGATATTGTTTTTTTTTTTTGTCTTCATACAATATGACTGCTGATTGGTACCGGTAACTAATACGAATATCATGGGCAATCTTTGGTTGATCAGTATAAACACTTAGATAGCGTGGATTAGTGTACAAGCACGCTAAGAACATGAGAGGATGTATAAAAAAGACGAGATTTGGATGAGAATGATGATTTCGTTTTGCTCCATTGATCCAAACTCATATTTCTTATTGAAATTGAGGTTCGTTCCAATTCCCCGAAGGCCATGGATGATGCTCCACATAATAATGGTCACGTTCCAGTAAGTCTTCAAGTTCTTTGATCTAAATCAAGGTATATGGAAATTAAAGATTGCTAGATTCGAGCTCTGTTCACAAATAAATGAATGAAAAGGCATATCAATATCTAATTCAGCATCTGATTGCTTCTAAAAAATATACATGCATTGCAGTGGATGCCGATTTTGATTAGGAAAGGCGATTTTATCGCTACCCTGATGATTCCAGTGACTGCAACAGTTCATGACCTCAAATTGGGAATCCGGCCTTTTTGTGGGACGCCATCAGCAGGGAATCAACAACTCCTCTTCGGTAACGTGAGTCTGGAAGAAGATACAAGACTGTTGAGTGATTATGGGATTTCCAACGACAGTGCGGTTGATATAGAAGAGGTGATTAGAATTGGGGTTCGAGTAGAAGATAACATACATTGGTTGACGCTGCGCATTAACACAACAATCAGAGAGTGGAAGGAAGAAATTAGGAGAAACTTTCTCGAAGACGACAACATCAACATCAACTCAATCAAACTCCGCCGAACTATCCATGGAGTTGTCTTCTTCATGGATGATAATGCAACAGTAGTTGATTCGTTAGACAAAGATGATGTCGTAGATTTGGTTATAGAGGTGTAGCTTGGCCTTGGCGCTGCCTCAACAGCAGAACAGAAACATCCCTAATGACGGCGACTATCGTGATGCTTTCCTCGTGACCATGATTTAACCAAAGTAAATTGACGCATGTCGTACTTGATTAAATCACTCTTAAGAATAGAGTTTGGAGCTAATTAACGCCATTGTATTTCCTGTTTTCCATCAAAATACGGATCTAATTGCTGCCAATCCCAAAGAGGGCCAGTGTCTATATCCATTCCAATTTCAAAGGGTTGGCCTTGTTCTGCAGGCAATGAAATCCTTGATGTTGGTCGGCTATCGTCGATCATTTTGATTGGAGGTACTAATGGTACTATTTTAATTAGATGTTCTTGCCTCGTCACCATAACGTTTGAGTACTTCATCTACTTGCACTGCTCCAACTGGCCTTCTATCGAAGGATAACAAACATTTTGATCAGTAGTATAGCCTGCTCAAACTCAATTCATTCCTCAACTGCAAAAGAAATATATACCTTCAACAGTTTCTAGTTTTTTTATTCTAGTAATCTTCTTTGACCATTAATTATAGTGACCAAAAGTTACAATATAACTTGGATCTGTCAAATTTTCTATCGTATAATAATCCCAAGTTCTTCTTGAAAATGTAATAAATGATTGGAAAGTAAATTGGTTTGTCACGAATGGTTTAACCTTCGGATGTGAACCAGTTGTTGAGGAAGTAACTGTGACTATAGCTTTGTAGTCATTCATTTTCCACTCGGTTTTTCGACTGTCGGGAGCCCTTCCGTTGTAGAAAATCATGGTTCTCTTCATCCCAATGAAGCGATTATCTTTCAATGAATAAACATAGCCAAGACAACCACTGGCCTTCCAGTAGCCTGAGATTGTCAATCTGTTGGGTTTTCCACCACGCAGCTCGCATTCTTTTGTTGGAACAAAGAAAAACCAGTGCTCTGATTCTGAGTCCCTGCGACACAAGTCTCTTGACAGTGATGCGAGCAAATTAGCTTCGGCTATATACAAACCCAAGTAAGAAGAGGCGACAGGGGGATCATGCACATATGTTGTCTATGTGTGCGTGTCATTGTGACAGTTACTACACAACACTCGCAAGCTAACGAAAACAAGTACACAAAGTGTTTTCCTTTTCTATGTTAGTTACTGTTGAGAAATTTGCTGTAATGATGTGTTTTTGATACATGCGCTGTAATTTCTTATTTTGATATTTTGTTTTTTTTTTGTAATCCTCGATTAGTTAGAAGTTGTTGTAAATTCGTGGAGGAGCTTAAAATATGTAAGTTTGGTGAACAAACTTCCACAAGAGGTGGGAAAATTCGATGGCGTTGAATGCAGACGTCGTTGAATTGCCATGTTTTTTGCGTCATTTTAGTAGTAGGACGTGGAAAAGTACTATCCACGACGTCTTGGAGAGTTAGGTGTCGGGAAAGGCCAGGAAATTAGCTTTCCTCCCTAACCCCGCGCGAGCAACGTGATAGTGTTTTATAAAATTAATCTCCCGCCTCCCAAGCAGATGAGACGACGTCGTATCCCCCCTTATAACGACGTCGTCTCATATTCTGCGTAAATCGAAGAAAATCATCATTCATCGCACTCTCCCTTCCCTCTCCCTGGAGCCACCGTCCCTTCCACCATCCTTTCCTCTCCCTGGAGCCATCATATTCTGCGGAAGTTAGGATCTCCGTCGAGCCACCGTCCCTTCCCTCTTCCTGGAGCCATCATCTTCTATCGCCCTTGGAATCGTTGGAGTCACTCTTCAGCAGTTGACGTCCTTCTGTCGTCTACAGTGGGAGTATTGGTTGAGGTAAGTAATTTGCTTGCGATTAATGTGGGCATTTGGCTATGCATTGTGTGACAGTATGTTAAGGAAGCATGCATTTGAATTGCTCGATGAAAATTGTGAGAGGGTTTACGGCTTTGAATAGAAGTTGGTGAAGACTCAAACTTGTGACGGAACTTAAGTCTTGAGAGTTAAACACATCCCTTGAGAAATATGTTCTACTTTTAAGATGGTTAATTCTTAGCCCTGACATCTCCGAGAAAATTATTGGAGTATTTATAAGTAGTTTGATTAAGGAGAAACCTACACCACAAAAAACGATTAGATCATTAGCGAAAGCTAACTTAGTAATTTTCAGCTGCTTACATTTGGCATGGAATAAAAAATCTGGATTCTTTCGAACATTATAATCAATCATGCCTGACAATACATTTATAAAGAAAGTAAATAGGTAAGGGGAGTGATTGAGCCAAGCTTACATTATAAATTGGTTGTATTTTCATAACTATTTATGCACTCGTTGACTCCTAATTGATGAATTTTGTGCTTAAATTGGTTCCGTATAATGAGCTCTTGTAATTCACAATTTGTCAGTAAATTGTCATAATTTTATATTAATTTCTCTATAATTTTCATAAGGATACTTGATACTGTAAAATGTTATTTTATATTGCAGGAAAAAAGGAGTCAACCCATCGGAAAGTCAACAGGTCGTGAGGTCCTTTCCACACGTCGCGATGAGCAACTCACTTCCACACGTCGCGACGCATGTTTATTCGCACGTCGTGACAAGTAGGCCAATTCTACACGTCGTGACGAATATTTATTCGCACGTCACGACGTACGAGCGGATACCTGACTTTAAATGGGAAATTTGTCTCACTGTAGCAACCCGGCCCGAACTTGTCTCTATAAATAATTACCAAATTAGGTTAAAAGAGAGGTCAGCCACACATACAGAACGGACTGAATACAATACTGATAGCGATTTTTCTTCTTTTGATTTTGCATTTCGGCAACCACTACGGACGGACGATCCTCAACTGCACTGCCTTCATCCTCCATCCCTGATTATCATCATCTTCACAGCAGCTTCCACCGTCGATCCTAGAGTCATGGATAGCGTCAGGATTCCAGCAATAATGGAGTACACCGGAGTTATGCGTGGCTAAGCTTCCGACCCTCTTGAAGATGTAGCAATGGCTTGAGTTCACCAAGGGCTTCAAAGGGGAGTAATCACATAGCGTCTGAAGTTTAGTTATGTTTGTGTAAAGCTTTGAGTTAGAGATTGCATCAGTATAACTAGATTTGCATGGTTAATAGTTTAACTATGTGCTGAACATTATGTTGCGATTTGGACATAGTATTTGCAGAATTTCTATGCATAATATATGAAGTCTCATATATGTCATTCGGATATTGCATTAACTCTCATAATCTGCTTAGTTGTGTTTGATTTAGATGGTTGTGTTTTTATCTGATTGACCAATTGCATTTACTTGTCCAATTTTCACACTAAGGTTTTTAATAAAGATTTAAATAATCGAGTTGATTAATTAAATCCTTGGACTTAAAGAGTTTTTAAGGTTGGTCTTTTGAAACTTAGTGGATTTTGCCCCCGAAAATCGTTTTGAATCGTGATAACCTGCGCCCATTTTCAAGAGGATTTTATAAATTTGATTACAAACTTAGTTTTTGTCATTTTCATAATTCCCAAAAATCCAAAAATATTCTTTTATACTTTTTCTTC
>JANZLX010000005.1:34983858-34994371 GCA_025531955.1 Erythroxylum orinocense
CTATAGCAATGAATCTAAAGGCTATAAAATTTTAAATCCTCTTACTTATCAAGTTTATGTGAGCAGAAGTATTAAAGCGGATGAAAGCAGTCAATGGGATTGGACAAAAATGGAGTCAACTACATCACAAAAGGAAGCTTCACTGGTGCTGTTGAAACAACGTGAAGCTCCTCCTATAATCAATGATGAATCTAAAGATGAGGATGATTATGCAGTTAGAGGAACAAGATTCCTTAAAGATATCTATAATAGGTGTAATGTTGCATCTTTGGAACCCACTCTAGCTGAGGAAGCCTTGCTTATTCCTGAGTGGAAAGTTGCCATAGAGGAGGAGATTAGAATGATTAATAAAAATGAGACTTGGAGTCTAGTTTCTAGACCTGAAAATCAGCAGGTGATAGGAACTAAATGGATTTTTAAGTTGAAATTAAACGCAGATGGTTCCATCAATAAATACAAGGCAAGACTTGTGGTGAAAGGGTATGCTCAACATCAAAGAGTACACTATACAGAAACTTATGCTCCTGTTGCAAGGTTTGACACAATAAGGTTGATTCTTGCACTTGCAACAAGTAAGGATTGGCAAGTGTTTCAGCTTGATGTTAAATCAACCTTCTTAAATGGTTTCTTGGAGGAGCAAGTTTTTCATTGAGCAACCTGAAGGTTTTAATGGTGGTAGTAATCGTGTATATCTATTAAAGAAGGCACTTTATGGCCTAAAACAAACACTAAGGGCTGGTATGAAAAAGTTGATAGTTATTTGTTGGAATTAAGATTCATTAAAAGTCTTAATGAGGCAACACTTTATGTCAAACTATTGAAAAAAGACATTCTTATTGTTTCAATTTATGTAGATCATCTCCTGGTTACTAGTAGCAGTCCAAAACTAGTCGAAGAATTCAAAATCAAGATGCAGGAAGTATTTGAGATGAATGATTTAGGGATTGTGTCTTATTTTCTTGGTTTAGAAATCAAACAATTTGAGCAAGGAATCTTTGTGTCTCAACAAAAATATGCTGGTGAAATTCTAAAGAAGTTCAATCTTAGTGAAATTCTAAAGAAGTTCAATCTTGTGTCTCAACAAAAATATCCTGGTGAGTACACCTATTGTCCATGGAGAAAAATTGAAGAAATATGATGGTGCTCAACTTGCAGATGCTTCTCTTTATCGAAGTATAATAGGTTCTTTGCTTTATCTTTAAATTTCTCGGCCCTATATCATGTTCACTTCAAGCTTGCTATCAAGATTCATTAATGAACCATCAGAAATCCATTTAGTAGCAGCCAAGAGGGTGTTCAGATATGTACGAGGTCCTTTAATTTTTGGCTTACTGTATAGAAAAAAACTCTTCAATTAAGCTACTAGGATTCTCAGATAGTGACTAGGTTGATTCAGTAGAGGATATGAAAAGCACCAGTGGCTATTGTTTTTCTTTGGGTTCAGATGTTATATGTTGGGGAATGAGAAGCAAGTTCAATTGCACAATCAACACCAGAAGCAGAATATGTTGATGTTTGTCCAGCTATAAACCAAGCAATCTGGTTAAGGAAAATTATGACTGATTTGAATCTTTAACAAGAGAAAGCTACTAAAATTCTTTTTGACAACAAGTCAGTGGTGGCAATGGTGAATAACCTGTTTTCCATGGCAAAACAAAAAACATCAAGATAAAATATCATGCAATAAGGCAAGCTGAAAAAGACAATGAAGTGATGATTAGACATTGCAATGGAGATTATCAAGCATCAGATATCTTTACAAAAGCATTGCAGAAACCAAGATTTGAATTTCTTAGATCACTCATTGGCATTCAGTCCATCACATGCCTCAAGGAGGAGTGTTGAGAAACCTGCTGTAATGATGTGTTTTTGATGCATGTGCTGTCATTTCTTATTTTGATTTTTTTTGTAATCCTCTATTAGTTAGAAGTTGTTGTAAATTCATGGGGAGTTTAAAATATGTAAGTTTAGGGAACAAACTTCCTTAAATCGTGGAAGTTTGGTTGACAAACTTTTTTGACTAAAATTGTGTATAAATAAGTTAGTAGTTTACAGAAATGAAGAAGTTTTTTCAAGAATAGAAAACTTAGTTCTTTGTTAAATATACATTATCTGCTCTCTACTTCCAACTCTGCCAACAGTTACATTGCAGATACATGATCATCTGAAGTAAATCCGATCCTGGCAACCTTGAGTTAAATATGAACGAATGACCTTCCTTGCTATAGGTAAGTTTAAGGCATCAAGAAAAATAAGAGGAAAGGCCAAATATGCAAGGAAGAATATATAGAGACAAAAATAAAAGCTTTTACGAGAAAGATGCCGCGGATTGTAGTCGTAGATATCAAGGACGGGTATAACACGATCTATAACTCGATGTAAGTGCGCTCATTTCCTCCATCAAGCTTATTTTGCAGATAAAAAGAGATTAGCTCTTCCTCTATTGGGATGAAGTGAAACCCAAGTGCCAGATCATCCATTTTGCTCTGTAGTAGCAACATAATTAACTCAGACTACGTAAACCAAAAATAACTTGAATAACCAATGTATTAATTATTTAATTATCAAAATGTCGATCGTGGGATGATGACTATAGATAAGGGAAGATTCGCGGGATAGAGAGGAATAGAAAGGTGTTAGATCATTTGAATAGAAAGTTAATGCGAACTGCTAGTGATTTAGCTATTACAAACTGAAAGAATCGTAAAGGTGTATTATTTTCGCAAACTTTCAGATTTTATCGAAGTCGTTTTTAGCACAATCAAAAATAAAAAAAATAAAATTACAAATATAAATTAACACCGAAATTTAATAACGCAGTTCGGCATACCTTACTTACGTCTGCGGAGCTCTCACCCAGCTTAATTCTTTCACTAACGACAATAATTTTATACAAGGCTTTACTGAGCCGACACCACTCAACCCTTGACACTATCTTTCGTCCTTACTATCCATGACAGAATTTAACACCCAATAGTATGGCCGCCTCGTACTAACCTCATCAAAGGATTTTTCTCAACAATCTTCTGAAACAAGAACAGTGAATAAATCACTCAACTGATTAAACAAACAATTCAACACTCAAGAAGACACTTGACAAAAAGACAAGGAATAATTTCCTGCACAATCACGAAACCATGAGCAGCTAAATAATCACGCATGTAACATCACTAGACTTCCAGTTCACTCACATTATTCTTTAGCCTATAATAATGCCTTTCAAGCACGAAGGTTCAAGCATACAACAATATATCTCCAGCTATGCCCTAATTTTTTGAACAATAAAGCCACGTAATCTGCCCATTCATCAACAATAAAATGCACTAAGACACAAATCAAGAACGACTCACAAACCAAGTGACTCACGTGTATATTTAGCAGAAAGAAGTTCACGCACGGTACACCAAATAAATACCCAGCAGGAACTTTACCAATTCAACCACGATTCAAGTGTAGGAGCTGGGTCATGCATGCATCAACATACCTTCGGCTATCTCCAATTTTCTTCACACTTGGTAATGTTACTTACAAGCCTCCTTCAAAGCAGTAAAAATATTCATATCAAATAGCATATTTTTTAGCTCTTCCATTCATCGTGAATACTCACCAGAAAAACCTCACCAAACTACACAAGTATTTTCTGCAAAAAGAGACAACACCTAGTAACCCACGCGGTAAGTCAAAAAGTTGGGAAAACTAAGGTATCTTGTGCTAAGAACAGAGTCACACAGCAGTGGATCAAAGACTTGGAAACCTTCACACCCACTTCACACGTAAGTCTCCCAGAAAAAAGTCTCACAAAATCATTACCATGTGTTTTGCAAAAAGGAGAAAAACTTAATGATCACCGTGGTCAAACCAAGACCTGGAAAAATTACCCACGCCATCTTGCCTTTTCCATATCTCCAAAATAAACATACAACGATCTTCATTCAAGATAGAGTTGTATTTATGCAACAACTCTATCCAAGAATTCGATCTTCATTCAAGATAGAGTTATATTTGTGCAACAACTCTATCCAAGAATTCAATTTAAGTAAGACTTCTTGATTTATATTTTTAATCATTATCTTGAATATTTAATAATAAAAAATGTCAAAATGAAATAATAAGACATATCCTAAACACAAACGAAGATGGATCCAATGAAGTTAAACTTTTAATAAAATATACTTCTTTTTTACACAATAAATTAGTATTTGGATTAGCTTTTGCTCTTAGTCAAACACGCGAGTATAAACTGTGAATACAATTCGTTAGTGAAGATACCAAAGATATAAGTGAAAAGATGCTTTATCTTGTACGTATGCTTGAACTCTTGTACTGAGCAGCATGATGGTTTCCTTTTAATATTTTTTTCTTATAAACGTAAAAACATAAATCAAGAGAGAAAGATTTTGATAAAAAATTCTAACAAAGGATATCGTGAACAATTAGTGGAGATAATGAGAGGTTCTCCTTCATCTTTTTAAGATGTGGACTCTTTTATTACTAGTTTTCATTTCTTTTCTGCAGAATTCTTTTCACTCCTCACGTTCTATCATTATTCTTTCTCCTCTACCATTTCTCACATGCTGCTCCCTTTTTTTTTTCTCTTCCTTTCTTCAAGCTCTTGTTTCATCTTCAACTTTAGCTCTAGATCTTTCTCTGTATTGCTACCCACTGTCCTTGGTTTCTTATCTCGGTTTGATTCTACTTCTATCATAGTTTTTAATTTTTGATTTCTTAAAAAAAACATATTTGATTGGTATTTGTAACAAAACATTAAAAATAAAAATATCTTTAGTTGAGATTTGTAATAAAAATTAGAAACAAAAATATTTTTGATTTTATCATATTTTTTAAAATATGTTTGGTTTTATCATCCTATTTTTATTTTTAATTATATTATTAAATGTAAATATTTTAATTATTTAAATATATCAAATTGTATTCTTAAATTAATTAATTCTAATTATGATTAGAAATTAAATATATAAATATTTGCATAATTAAAGAAATGTACACGCCAATTTATATAATAAAATTTTATAAAATATAAACATTACATTAAGTCATTCTAATTAATAAAGATGTCTATCATACCATAATATTTCAAAGCATAATAGTAGTATCACTTACAAAAAGAAACATAAATCAATTAGAACTAATATAATCATTCCACATTTATCTAGTAATTTCATCTCACTTTGAAAACATACTTCAAAGCTGTGTTGAAGTGGTATTATACTTCGCTTAAAAATTTACGTCTTCATTTACACTTTCCTTAATTTGCTTTTCATTTTAAACATAACTGTCAAATAATTTATTGTTTTATTTGTGCATTCTAATGTAATTATATATAATACAATAAACAATGATGATGTATTTTTGTTTCTTTATATCATTATTCAACATGTTTGAAAGTATAAGAAATCTTGCTTTGAATATCAAAAAAATCTTTCAATAACATTTTTTAATAAAGAATGTCTGTAGTTAAGCAATTGTTATAGACTTTGAGGTCTACCTTGTCCTGTATAATATCGTAAATCATATCTCTCACCTTAATATGGCTAAAGAAATTCAAAAATATTATTGTAGCTTGAATCAACTAAATAGAACTTACAAACATATAAAGAACATAATATTAACAAAAGTTTACTCAAAATTAATTGCAATTACTACATTTTCTTAAAATAATGTAATACTCTATGGAGGCATAGGAAATTAGATTGTTGAATTTGTCATTATTTTTAAAAGAATTCGAGAGTCATTTGTAATACATTTTCGTCTAGTCATTATATTTGTGAAATACATGTCAAATGAGCAACATAACATAATATTTTGAGTTGAATAAGTTTTTATACCCCTAAATAGTATTTGTTCATCGATTAGACCATGTGCAACAATATGTGAACTATCTACTTCTCCTATGCAATCCTAAAAATAAAATTATAATATTGAAATAATTATTAATCATAAGGACATAATGAAAATAGTAATTAAGTATATGAATATACTTGAAAATATAGAGAGAATTTTGAATTATGTTAACTCTAAAAAGGTTTATTAGTCAAGGATGGTGGAATAGGGACTCTTTTTGCAAGATCATTCTTTGCATTTAAGACTTTGGAAAGTATTTTGAAATTATCTAGGTCGAATATTGAAAGCACTCCATATTGACTATTAGGTTTTTCATTAAGCTTTATAGTCATCAAAATAATTGCTAGTTATCCTGCACAATCAAATAACTTGTTAGGTTTAAGCCTCCTAAACTCTTTAACTCATCACATAAGCCCAAGAAAATTCTCTTTCTCATTCTTAAGTTCTCATAAGTCCTTGTAGGATTCATATTCAAGATTTCCAATATCAAACCATAACTTGATAGAGTAGAAGTTCTGCATGGTTGCTTGTGTAAAAAATTTTTTTTTCTATTCCCTAAGTTATGGAATAATAATTATCATCATCAATTCATCATCATAATTTGATTTTAAGTAAGAGGCCTTATATCTACAATACCAATATCAAATAATTAACAAAAATATTTAATAAAACTTATACGTAAAATGTTCAAACCGTTGAATAGCTCTAAATATAAAAACGTCTAAACCAATAATACTTCAATATGCAATAACATAAAAATATAAATAAAGAGATATAATCCATTCTAGCTTCCTTGCATCTACCATCTTTATAAAAATATCATTATAAAATGGAGAATCATGTAAAACCTTCATAACTTTTCCTGATTGCACCCTTAACACTCAATTCATCTAAGGAATTCAAATATTTCATCATTATATTAGTCTCTTAACTAACTGATGAAGTTCTAAGTTTATTCTTAGTAATGACTAATGTTAAAGTCAATTTTTTTCAAGTAAATCATTCTTTCTTTTTTATTTTTTACCATTTATAATCAAGAACTTTTCTAAAATGTTAGAATGTGTCTTCTTTGCATTTTTCTTCTATGAGATTTCTTTTTCTTGAAGAACTTACAACTTTATCTCCCTTTTTAATATGAGCAATATTCATCATCAACAATTATGTATTTCTCTTATGTACTATTTGATGGAGATTTAGTTAATAAATGTGCATGTATACCAGTTACAGTAGTATTTTCAAAAACAAGACACAAGTGTGAAAACTTCTTACATCCCTTTTTCACGAATATATGAGTTATCTGATACACCTGTAGTGGTAAAAAGGAAACATGAGAACAAAAATTATAAATTGATAATGAAGACATAAAAAAATGAGAGTAGTTGAGCGTCCTCTACTTCATCGACCACCGGTGTTTTGACCCCTCCTCCATGGCTGCTGCTTCTTCCTCTCCGTCTTCGTCTTCTCGCCCTCCCCTGTCCCCAATCCTTGTGTCTTCTCTAAGGAGCTCCCCCTCGTCTCCATCGATGCCCCCAGGAAACCCTATTTCCCCAATCCACGTCCATCACAAGCCCCCTTCGTCCTCTCCCTTTAATCCAGCTTCCCAGAATACGAACCCTAACCTTCCTCTCATTGCCCCTGTTCTGGTCACTGATGGTGCGAAATCTTAGAGTATGTCAAATCTTAACCAGTCCGACCCAACGGTTCTCCATTCCCAACCATGTGGACCTTTGGTGACCCCTCGTCCCCGAACTTAGAAATCGGTTATCACCGATTCTGTGGAGGACCAGTCTACTGCCCAGGAGCTGGCTTTCTACCCCCCTGAGATTAAGGATGAGCAAATTCTGGTTATTCCGCCACGTGAGTTAGCGTTGAAAGGTGCTTCCAAATTTCGGCATTCTCTGATTAGATTTTTTATTGGTAAGCGCCCTGCCTTCCCAGTCGTCCACTGAGCCCTCTCCAAAGCATGGTTATCGTATGGATTGTCTGAGATTCTAGTGACTTGTTCGAACAAATTGATATTTAAGTTTGATTCTGAATGTGGTCTGAATACGGTGCTAGAGAAGGGCCCTTGGCATATCCAAGGGAAGCCATTGTTCTTACGCAAATGGAGTTTGAATGCAAGGGAACAAGAGGTTATTAGATATGCTCCAGTTTGGATATGGTTTCATAATATTCCCTATGAATATTGGACCACTGAGGGCTTGAGTAGGATCGCTAGTGCAGTTGGAAAACCCTTGCTCATGGATTCCCATACAGCACGCGTGTCTAAGATCTTCTTTGCTAGATTGTGTGTTGAATTAGACTTGGAGAGGAGCTGGCCCTCATCCTTTCAATTGGCGACCTATAATGAAGATAGACAAGTGGCCTTTAGGGAGATTGACATTGAATATGAATGGAAACCAGAGCAAGCTCCTCAGAAGAAAGCTTAGAAACCTACGGGTCGTCTGTTCGTGACTGGTACTCAACATGAATTGGACAATGAGAATCACTCCATAGATATCCCAATGCTATAGGAGCGAGATCAGGAGAAACCTTCAGTGGCAGAACAATTGGTTCCTCAGGAGATCAATCTAGTTGCAAATCCTGCTGAGCCGACAATGGACAATGCCTTGCCTCTCACCTCGGCTGATTTTTATGGAAATTGCATAGGTGCTGATTGTCCTGGTGTAAGTCAAGTAGAGGCAGAACAAGTGGTTACTCAGGAGATCATTCTAGTTGCAAATCCATTTGTGCCGAAACTAGACAATGTCTTGCCTCCAACTTCGGATGATTCTAATGGCAATTGCGAAGGTGCTCATTGTTCTGGTGTAAGTCATGCAGGTATTTCCAATGCCTCTCTTTTATCTGATGTGATTCCCATTAATAATTCCACTGCTCCTCAGCATCAAGTTGTTTTGGAAGGGGCAGAAGGGGTGTCTACAATTTGAAAATGCAGAAAGTCTAGGAAAAAATAGTAGTTCGTGGTTTTGTCTTTTGTCTTTTGTTTTAGTTTTATGGATTTAGGTTTTTGGAATATTCGTGATCTCAATAACAAAAAAAAGCAGCTAGCTGTTAGATCCTATATTAGAATGTGGTCGGTGTCTTTTGTTTGTTTGATAGAGTCTAGGATTAAATCTCAGTCTCTTTTGCACAATATCTGTTGTTTTTTGTTTCTCAAATGGAATTTCTGTAGTAATCTTGCTCAAGCTCCGTATGCCCGATTAGTGGTCGCTTGGAACCCAGAATCTTTCTCTTGTGCCACTCTTCTTACTACTGATCAAATGCTTCTCCTTGAGGTGACCCCTATAAATTGTGCTACTGGTTTCCTAGTTTCCTGCATTTATGGGGCGAATAATGCCAATCATAGGAAATCCCTTTGGTTTACCCTTTCTCATACCAAAACCCTTGTTGGCAACCATCCTTGGCTTATAGTTGGGGACTTCAATGCTATTTTGTATGCTCAAGAAGCTGACCCCCTTAGTTCAGTGGCTCTTAGTGGGATGAGAGACTTTAGGCAGTGTGTTGAGGATTGTGAAGTGTTTGACCTTAATTCTAGTGGCCCTCTTTTTACTTGGTCTAATAAGCAATATGGAGAAGCTCACATAGCTAGGAAGTTAGATAGAGCACTTATCAACTCGACTTGGAGCTCTCGATTCCCTAGAGCCTTTAGTGAACTCCTCAACCCTAACATCTCAGACCATTCTCCGGTGGTGATTAGATCCTTACCAGTTCCTAAGAAGAGGTCCTCTCCTTTTAGTTTTTCCAATTTCCTGGTCTCACAGCCCAATTTCCTTCAGGTAGTGGACGATGCTTGGACTTCTCATATCCGAGGGACCCCCATGTTTTGTGTCGTGTCTAAGCTCAAGCTAGTGAAAAAGGCCCTCAAATCTTTCAACTCTAGTCAGATTGGAGATATAAATGCGCGAGTGGTGACTTGTCAACATACTCTAAATATCATCCAAGATCAAATGCGAGTCCTACCTAATAGGCCCCATCTAGCTGCTGAGGAACAGGCAACTTTGACCCAGTTGTTCCAGGCTTTAACTGACCAGGAATCTTTTTACAAACAAGCTTCTCGTGTCAAGTGGCTTCGCAAGGGGGATAGGAACACCAAATTCTTCCATAACTCTGTCTTGTCAAATCGGAATAAAAACAATATCCACTCCTTGCTGGGTCACAATGGACATAGGATTACTGCCCTCGAAGAAATTCAGAACCTTTTTCTGGCTTTCTTTCAAGACTCTATTGGTACTAAGAAAGCCCTAGCTCCCTCCTATGAGTATGTGTCTGCTCTTTTTCCTAACCCGATTCTTGAGCACTTTCGCCTTAACCTGATAGCAGATGTTACGCCTCAGGAGATTAGAGAAGTATTCTTTTCCTTCAATCCGAATAAAGCCCCAGGCCCGGATGGCTTTAATGACCATTTCTTTAAACACACATGGCACATTATTGGGAATGATGTCACTAGGGCAATCCAAGATTTTTTCCAACACGGGCAGCTCCTCAAAGAGCGTAATTCAACGTTTATATCCCTTATCCCAAAGACCAATCAGCCCTCTACTGTTTCGGATTATAGACCTATCTCTTGTTGTAACATGATTTATAAGGTGATCACAAAAATCATATCCAACCGACTTAGAGCGATCCTTCCCCTCCTCATCAGTCCAAACCA
>JANZLX010000005.1:35053396-35074790 GCA_025531955.1 Erythroxylum orinocense
CCATCAAACGCTCCAATTTCTCCCGAGACGGTCCGTTAAACGGACCTGCATGTCCGTTTGACGGACATGAGCCTTCCAACCAGTCCGTTAAACGGACTCTCGTGTCCGTTTAGCGGACACACCCTGTCCTTAGAGTAATCTGACATCCGAGGTTGTTCGTTAAGCGGACTTCCGTGTCCGTTTAACGGACACATGCTAAATCAACATTTTTTAAAGATTTTTCCAAGTTTCTAACCCTCATTAATCATCAATCACACTCCCAATTTTCCAAAATCATTTCCTTTATCACTAATCATTTCAAATGAAACATAATCATATTCATTTCCTCTAATTTCATTTAAACCAAGCCTCATAGTTCACATGCACCAAATTTCAGGGTTTTAACCCGAAGTAGGGGACGGAATGTTACACTTAACTCCTTCTAAATATTTTTGTGGACTATTTCCAATGACACATCCAACTTTTATCCATCTAACTATATAATTAAAAGTAAATTATGAATTACTAGATGCAATTTGAAATAGAAATAACATAATGATAAATCAGTACAAGTTGACATGCAAAATTTTAATTTAAAAAAACAGTGAAATACAAGTTGAGATACTAAGTCTAAAATCATAACATTATCAAGGTACGTGGCATTGTTAGATTACATGAGTTGAGAAAGGGTCTTCTTGCTGTGACTCTTAAGCTCATGGAATATTTCACCGATAAATCTCAACGGAGCCACATCATGAGTTTCCAACCTATATATCATCCAAGTGATTTATAAAACAGATCATCCATAATTATAGATGGATTTCTTATGTTTTATATCCATAATTATGAATTATAGTTTTCAATTTGAAATCATAACATGACCAAGGTACGTGACATTGTTATACCACATAAATGAAGAAAGAGTCTTCTCGCTTTGACTTCTAAGCTTGTGGAATATTTCATCAATCAGCCTCAACGAATTTGCATCATGCATTTTCAACCTAAATACCATTCAAGTGGTTTATAAAATAGATCACTTATAAGAGATGAAACCAATTCCATATGTAGTAAATACTTACGCAACTTATACATTTAATCATCAATGATTCTAGCAATATTCCAAACAAAAACACACAAAAATGAGACCCTCCTTCCATTCACACAAAACCCAAACACAAATTCTTCTCTATTAAAATAATATAAAAATTGAACAAAAGTTGGATGACTTAATTGGACAAACGGATAATCATAAAAGACGGACAACAAACAACAAAGCTCTAAATAACATAATGATAACTCTTTAGAAGTTAACATATTAAGTTTTAATTCAAACAAATAATGAAATTGAGCCTGCTAAGAATAAGAAGCATGAACCCAACGTTAAAGTCATCATGTACATGTAATTCCCATTATCTATCACAATCATATAAATTATTCAAGTGTGAATACAAACTAAATATAAATTTCTCACATATGGCCAATTCATATGGACTAAATTAAACTTTGACTAATCTTAATAAATTGAACTCCCTTGTAATGACCAAACTTGTAGTTGGAGAGTATGGAAACTTTATGTTTACCTATGTAAGCATGCTATAAATGTCATTCATCATTTCAGTTCAAAGGATGAAATATTTATTAATTAGTTCCTAAAAGAAGAAATGACAAGAATGAACTAAAGAAATTGAAGAACCAAGATAAGATGACCCAAAAGGGTTTAACACAAAAGTATAGAAAATGTGGAACTCTAGGCATAATAGTAGAAGATATATGAAATTAGTAGCAACAATTGATAGTAAAGACCCAACCGATGTGAGTTCTGAAATTGATTACTTATTTAACTGTGCACTTTTAGCATTTGCATTGATTATTGTTATGTGCACAATAATTAGGTGATGAATGCACTTTAACAATAACATCATATGATAAAACCCCATAGGTGATTATAATAAATATTTACTTTATCTCATGAAAAAAATATATTGTTAATGCCTTATTTTTGGATTTAATTTCTAGGTAATAAGTGAGGGTATTAGCTATGCACACTCCATCAAAAGGTAATTTGTAGACGTTGATCTAAGGAATTTCAAGTTGGCATTCCAACCAAGAGGTCAAAGATTAAACAAAAATCAAGTGTAACATCCAAACAGTTACAAACTCATGCGATTAAGAGAAGAGTATCCTAAAAGAAAAGTTACTCAATTATCACAAAAACAACTTTCACAATTAAGTTTGTATCAACCAAGACGAGGGGTGGAGACTCTTGGCAAGGAGGATGTAGTAGAAGTAAAGGGTGGCTTGAAAGGCTAGAAACAAAACTAGAGAGAAAAATAATGGAAGCAACTCTCACTAGAAACCTTCTAGCCAAATTTTAAGTTAGATCCTAATGTTTCGCATAGGAACGTTAATTTTGGCTCGGTCCAGGTTGACTGGGTCATGGGCTAAAATTTTTTAGTCCGACTAGGCTACGAGTCAACAGAGGGTCGGCCCGTGGCTGACCGTAACGACAAAAATGATGTCATTTTTTATTTTTTTTTAAATTGACCCATTCGATCATGGGCCACCTATTGACATCCCTAATTTAGAAATATATAAAATAAAGATTTTAATATTTTAAAAAACACTTAAAACTAATATTGAAGTAGATTTTTTAAAACAAAAAGTTTAATTTGCCTCCTAACGATAAGCAAAAAGTCTAAGTCTCTAGTACAAGTTTACCCCTTAACATTTGGAAAATAGAACAATTTACTTAAAAAATGCTCACTTCATCACTCCTCCATTAAATAAATATTCCGTCTATGTTAAGTTAGGTCAATTAAGAATGTGAGAAAAGGTCAGCTGCTAAATATTATTTTTTATTTTTAAATTAATTAATTAATTTATAATTTTTTTAAAAAAATAAAAGCCCAAAACTTAATTTTCCGTAAAACCTAACCTAATTGCTTGCATCTGCATCCATCCCTAATTTTCAACACCTGAAATTCTTGGTATTTTCGTTACGTCTTTCCTTAGGCTCGACTGGCTACAAATTTGAGATTCGACCTGTGTACTCCTCTTTAATTTTCTCATTCTTTGCCATTGTGATACGTTTCAAGCCCTCCACTTTGACTCTTGCCTTATTGGCATGCTCTTAAAACAGTTCTGCATTAGCTAGTTTCCTTCTCACAATGCTCTCCAATTAATGAAAAATAGGTTCTTTTGGGGTGCTCATCGGTAGTGATCCATATCTACATCAGGCTAACTGAAGTTTCCAATTGAGGAGTTCTTTCTGTAAAAGCAGATTTGAGCTATATGCTATCTTGACTAGGTCCAGTTTTCACCTCGTTCATTCCTCGGTATCTTGTTCGTTCCCTAGGAACATAGAACTACTACCAAACTTGGAGGACCCATATTTTACAATTAGAAAAAGAGGACAACGCCTGATTGTTCTTAGCACATCCCTCACTCCCATTCTTTTCATATAAGTGAAATAACAAGAAATCCATCACTCATCAGTCATCATACTATAGGAGGATACTTCCTAGGCCGCGGATTTGGTTTTGAGTTTTAAATTTTTTTGAAATTAATTTTAAAATAAGAAATTAATATTTAATTAGACATACTAGATGAGATTACCCAATTTAACATATTCATAACATTTATTTAATAGAGTGAGTTTTTTTTTAGTAAATTGTTCCATTTGGTAATAATTAAGAGGTAAATTAGTACCAAAAATAACAATACGTCATTTTAAATTTGTTATCAAATGTTAAGAGGTAAATTAAAATTTTCGCCGTTTTTTAATCTTAAAGAGTTCGCTTGAATCACATCAGCTACTAACATTAATCCTCTAACTCAATTTCAAGATTTGAGACCCTAAGAACTCCAAATTCTCTTCGTTTCTTTTAAACCTTACCGTCTCCTTGACATCACTTGTTGTGCAAATTTTTTAAAATATGATCTCAACTGCCATATTGCAGAACTCATTGATTTACTTCTTAAACCACTTGTGGTATCTCACATTTACTCGATGTTCTTCAGAAATTAAAACATAATTGTCAACCAATTGGACAAGGTTTAATAGTTATTCTAAACATGCAACATTAAAGAAGTCGTCTACCACAAAGTGAGGAAACCATGTTTGGCCCACGAGATACTCGCAACATTGCATGGTCGTGCTTCCATTGCCCATTATCGAAATCTGGTGAGTTCGGTTGAGACTAGGCTAGCTAGTTGGTGCTCTAAATTTCTGAGTCCTGCCGGGAAGGAAGTGCTTATTAAGTCTTCTATTTCTTCATTACCAATTTACATGATGCAAACAGTTTGGTTACCTTCCTCTATTTGTGGTAATTTAGATCGTTTGGATCGTGATTTTTATTGGGGTTCCTCGCCGAATCGACGTAAGATGCATTTGGTTGGTTGGAATTGGCTTATTCGACCAAAGAGATATGGCGGTCTTGGTTTCAAAAGTTCTAGATTGATGAATGTTGCTTTGTTGGGTAAGTTGGGTTGGAAGTTATATTTGAATGATTCTACATTGTGGGTGGAGGTGTTACGTTATAAATATTGTAATGGGGGATCTATTCCCTTTTTTGCTAATGGTTCAGCTTCAAGTTTATGGAACGAGGTAGTTAAAAGTTTTGATTTATTGTTTCCCCTTTCGATTTGGAGGGTTGGTGCTGGTTCACATATTAGTCTTTGGTTTGGTAATTGGTGCTCGGGAGGTCCTTTGGTGGATCATATGGATGGCTTATGTTGGGCCCCGTTTCTTTTCTTTAGTGAATAAGCTTGTTTTAATTCATTTTGAGGTTTAGTTAGCTAATCGAATTATTTGAGGGTTTTATGAGTTTAGGCTGCCGCGGTATAACCCGCAAATACACGCCGGGGTATAACCCTCAAATACTTACCGGTGGGGTGTGGGGTCCAATAGCTTGTCAGTAGGGGAAGAACATTTTCAGGTGGCGCATATAATTAAGGATGGTTCTTGAGATTTTTCGAGCTTACATTCTACCATTCCGGATCATCTCAGGGAGGTTATTCGGGCAATTCCTTTGCTTTTGTTTACTTCAGTGCAAGATAATATGTCGTGGAGTTTTTCCTCAAATGGCGCCTATTCGGTTCGAGCAGCTTATAAAGCACTTCTTTCGGAAGAGGTGTCTAATGATCATGTTTCGTCTTATTTTTCTTGGTTGTGGAAGGTGGCTGGTCTACCGAAATTTAAACATTTCTTGTGGTTACTTGGGCACTCATGTCTTCTGACAAATTCTTTGCGGTTGGCACGGGGTTTGGCTACTTCTAATTTGTGTTGAGTGTGTTTTTTATATGCTGAGTCTCCTTTGCATTTGTTGCGTGATTGTCATCGGGCGGTTGCATGGTGGCAGCAGTGGGATATTCCTGTTAATTTTTTTACTGAGATGAATTTGGTTGATTGGCTAGCTTTGAATTTGCATGCTCATACTATGGGTCCTTTTGGTTTTGCTTGGGCACATTGGTTTCAAGCAGGTATTTGGTGGTTGTGGAAGGCTCGAAATCTATTGATCTTTCACAAGGAGTTTATTTCCTTAGCAAATTTGAATGGTTGTGTTTTTAAAGTTGCACTGGATGTGTCCCTGACTTCTGTTTCACCACCGAAACTTCATGGTGTGCGGTGTTGGATTGGTTGGACTACACCGCCATCTGGTTGGGCAAAGTTGAATTGTGACGGCAGTTCTCTTGTCAATCCTGGGCTGACTAGTAGTGGAGGGTTGTTGCGTGATTCATTTGGTCGTTGGCTCAGGGGATACTCGTTTAGAATTGGTATTTTAACTATCTTGGTGGGGGAGTTATGGTCCATTCGAGATGGTTTGATTTTTGCGTGGGATCACGGTTTTCGGCACGTCATTGTCGAATCTGGTAGCATGGAGGCGGTGCGGATGGTGACTTGTGGTGTTAACTTTTCGCATCCCCTGTCTGTTTTGGTTGTGGATATTCAAACTTTACTTGCTAGGAATTGTAGGTGCTCTATTAGGCATGTGCTTCGTGAAGGTAATTTTGCAGCAAATTGTTTGGCTAAATTGGGTCATGATATTACTTCTAATTTTCAGGTTTGGGAGGCTGTTCCTGACCCCCTCTCCTTAATTGTATGAGTTGATGCCTATGATATTTCCTTTATGCGATAGTTTTCGTTTCACTTCATTGTAACACAAAAAAAAACAAAAGAGCTCCCATGCGAACACGGTTGTTGCAGCTAAGTGAGTAATTGAAGTTCATTTTGTTTCTATCAACTTCCAACTTGTCAAGTGTGATTCAACGAACCACCTCCATACATCAAATTTTGAAATGATTATAAACAACTTACATGCAATTAATTAATGATAAAATTTAACTCTCAGGGTGTTTGAGCTCTTCAGTGTACGCTGATTGGCAGAGGTTGAAGAATATGGCAAAATCTCAATTCTTCTTAGGCTCATCAAAAGAAAGGAGGAAAGCTACAAAGAAACGAATAGCGTCAGCAAAGAAGAGAAAATACTAACACTATTTTTGGTAACGAGATTATTGCTAGACAAGAGAAATTTAAGAATTTAAAGATTTCTGAAATCCTAATTTAAAATAATTTACGAATTTATTTCTTAAAACTGATATCAGCCCTTAACATGGTAAATAAAAAAAAACAATATTCTAAAACTTAAACTATAAATCAGGAACTTTAAAAGGTTCAATCAGTATTAAACAATTATAAAATATAATTAAAAAAGATTGTCTTTATTTATCGAAAAATTTAAATTTCAATTAAAAAATATATTGTCAAATTAAAATCAATTGATTTATTTAAATTTATAAAAAATTGACTGATTAATTAATAAACTTATTATTTTTAATTAAATCAAAAAGTTGATTAATTCAAAATTTTTCGGTTAAACCGGATAAATTTTTTAACGGTTGTACAAAATCATGAAATTTTTATTGATAAAAGAATTATTAATTTTTTTCAAAACATTTGTGTCTTTTCATGTGTCGCAAACCATTGCAATCTTAAGTTCAATTTTAATTAAAACGTTTAAAAGATAAAATGTACAAATATAATAAGTAAAGCTTTACAACTCCAAACTCGTGATGTTGACGTAGCATTAACTACTAATTAAGAAATCTACTAAATATCAATCACAAGTGACTTTCCAGTTTTCCTATATTTATTTCCCGAATTTTAGTACATCTACTTGAAATAAAAACTTACCAGCTACATCAATAATTCCACATATCTCTGTTTATATGACAAGCAAAACATACGACGTAGAAAGGAGCACAAGTGACTGGGACACTAGCAAGCACGAACGCAAAATACAGCCTCCTTCCCTGCCACCAATCCAGCCAGACCATCTTAGTAATCAATCCATACCCAGTTTAGAATTAATAAATGGCGCAGAAACAAAAGACGATCGTTGCCAAATGATTATGCTTTGCTTCTGGTTCCTACAGCCATCGGATGGAAACCAGAAGAAGAAATGAGCTTGAAGAGAAACAATCCAGGGTGAAAATAACACTAACAATCGGACACAATCGGAATGTAATGGACAGGTGTCTCAGTGCAAATAACAGCAAGACATTTGTCTTCCATTGTAACACCCGGGTATGCCCCTCCTTTTTTAACACTTTCCTCTATTTATAATCATATTCATTTTTCTGATCTTTCAAAAGAAAGAACATTATGAGAAATTTAACCCCAATAAAACAAGGGCATTATGGTTTACATAAAATTTGAATCAGCAAGTATGTTGAGAGAGAACGATTATCCATCTACCGCTATTCCAGAAAATTAAGTCTGAATCTTATGACTCAACGACTAAGCATGGAAAACTATAAAGAAGCGTAACATGAATCCTGCCAGCATAAGTTTGATGTTTAGGTTGTAGAATGTTCATCTTTCTCAATAAATTTCTGCTGAACAAGCCGAGAGAGTTGTATTCACAACTTCCATCCTATAATTTACTGTCATACAAGAAAACAGGTGGTCCAGCGAAGAGACAACCATCTTGCCATCGTACCTTGATTAACTCTGTTTGCATAGACCTACAAGATAAATGTGAACCAAAACAGTGTAAGAAATGGCATGAAAAAGAATGGCAACCCTGACAAAGTAATTCTTAAAAACAGCAGCCACATTTTCTTAACTAAGCACACATGGCAACAAGCTCAAGCTCACTGCCGAACAAATCAGGAGCAAAACATCAGAAAATTTTAAGAAAAGGCAGTTAAAGAGTAAGAGCTGTTGAGTTCCATGTCTGAGGGATTTATGTCTCGACACTTAAAAAGTTGAACCAGCGCCTGTTAAGACAACTGGGAGTTAGTTCCTGCTTGCTTACCAAGTGATCCTGACTACTGCAGCAGCTACTCCAACAACATTGTTTGATTTAAATCAACTCTAATTGTCCGATTCATTCTTTCAGGGTTTTGCCCACTACCCATAATCTAACAGATGATATTTATGAATAACAGAAAAAGGAATTTATGTTTATGATATCAGATTCAATGTAAAACCTTCAACTTGGATATTTCTTGAACCTAATAAATCGATAGCAACACCATAGAGGAAGAAATGAATTATGTTTCAATATGGCATATAAAACTACAAATGTACAAGAGTATATGGAGAGAGAAAAAGATCATGATCAATTGTAAATGCATCAGTAATATCTAACCATGCAAAGATTCAAGCTAAGTGCTTGGAAACCTTGGATAATGCAGCTAGATTTCCATTCAAAATATGATAATTATCAGTGACCAACCAAATCAGAGGACTGAAAATCAAATTATGGTGTAGAAAGCAGGCTAACATAAGACAAGAAAAGATAAGTGGTAGAAGCTTTGGAAAAAGTAAATGGTGAAGAGCTGATAATTTGTCGTTGACCTTTCCGTCATCAAAAGACTGTAAGTGACAATGAAATTGATCATACCTCAAAAGTTTATCTTGTTCACCAATAATCTCGACAAGAGCACACACCATCTTTCATGTGATGAAACCTCTTTGCATCTCGCATGATGAGTTCTCGACCTACAATCTTTGAAATGATCTTTAGTGCATTATGACAATCACCACAAACACGAAGATTCTTGATTACGCGTATAGGTGAGCGAGCAGGACTGCTAAGAAGACCATAAGCAGTTGCGAGTCTCTCACTATGAGCAAGAAGAGCTTCCTCTTTACCTTCCTGGTCTATATCATGCAAAACAAATCTTGTTTCTGGGATGTAACCAGCCTCTTTCATTTGTGATTTCAAACATCGAAGAATGGCATAGATTTTATCATTTTCAGGATGAGATGTATCACCAGCCCGGTATTCATGGACCCTGCTCCTAACTTCTAACATGTTCTGACTTTGTAATTTTTTTTTCTCCTTCTCCTTTTCAAGGTCCAAAGCTTTCACCGGCACAAGGCCTGCCTTAGATTGTTCATTCAAACGGGAAGGTTCTAACTGTTGAACAATCTCAAAACATCGATCTCCAAGCTCCAAGTGCCCATGAGCCCTGCTAAGATTCATTAAACTTTCCCAAACATCAACAGTTGGCTCCAACGGCATACTCTCAATAAATTCAAAAGTTTCATCCAAATAACCTGCAGACCCTAGCATGTCCACAATGCTCAAATAGTGCTCAATAGTTGGGACAAGTCTGTAATCCTTTGTCATGGAATCGAAGTGTAACATTCCCTCATTGATATCACCCAAAGCACCACAAGCCGCGAAGACACCAATGAACATTTGAGCATCAGGCTTCAGTCCTGCTTGCTTGAATTTACTAAACAGATCAATTGCATCCTCCCCAAATCCATTCTTAGCAAGCCAAGTTATCATTGTATCCCAAGATGTCAAATTGTGCTCTGTCATCCTGTTAAAAACATCAAATGCAATGTCCATAGCACCACATTTTGCATACATCTCTAAGATCTTGTTATAGGTGCGGACTTTCAGAGGGGATATTGAAATCATAATGAGCCCATGAACAGATTTTGCTTCCTCTAAGGCTTTAGCATCCCCACAAACTTGCATCAGCTGCAAAAAGCGGCGCAAATCCACAGGAATATGTTGCTCCTTTAACAAATGCAGAACTTCCACAGCTTCCTTCACTTTCCCCTCCTTGCATAACTCATCCAACTCTTTGATGGTACCTCTATATGAGCTACTTTCAGGAGACTCAGGTAACTTGTCCTCAGTTCCAGGATTGCTTGATGTTTGAGGAACCTCCGTCCCATTACTAACTGCGCCGTTGTTTAGCGGATACTGGCCAACAGTAGCATTATGTTGGAACTGTCCCATATTCAAGTTCGGCTGATACTGTCCAAAGTTTGGAGCATGCTGATAATGTCCAAGACTTCCTTCATAATGTCCGCTTTGACCACCAAGTTGATGAGGATTATGTGTATAGCTACTATTTAGGCTTCCCTGAGCACCTGTGATGCCTTGGCTCTGTGACACTTCTAAAGTTCCCTCGTGATATGGCCTATAAGGGTTTTGCATATGCCCAGTTTCTTTTTGTTGGCAATTCCCATTGTTGTTCCAATCATAACAGCCAAAATTTTGATTATTTTCAGTTGGGTTCTGTAGTTCATTCATACTACTTTGGCAGTAAGTCCCATCGAAACTCTGGTGACCTTTGTCTGTACTATAATGCGAAGTACCATGATTTCTCACATAAAACCCACTGAAGCTGTCATTTTGACCAATTGCGTATTTTCCAGCATCATAAGAAGGGCTTTCTCCAAGACCCTCATTCTGGTTTAAGACCTTCACATTAGATTTTTGCAAAGAACCAGTGGGGCTGTGGGTGGCAGAGTAAAGCCCATTATGGTTTTGATATTGCTGATCAGAATTCTCTACGTGATACCCATTAGAGTACTGAAACTCTGATCTTTCAGCAGCAGTGCTGCAACCTTTGAATAAGGCGAGGCCTTTGAATGAACCAGATAGCTTGGTTGACGAGCTCAACTTTAAGGAATTGATAGTGAGGAGTAAAACTCTCCTTTTGTACATCAATCACTCAAAACCAGAACCACCTCCTAGTCAAGTAATAACGGATTTAATTGAATTGAGTGCAAGTGCACGCCTATTACAGTTCAAATCCCTGCAAAGAACCAACTTTTTTTTAATCAGAAACCCTATAATAACTCATGATACCTCAAACTGCCTGGGGCTGGACCGAGTTCAGATTTGAATCCCTTCGGATAATTCTCAATAAGCTTAATCCGTCTCATTTGAAAATTAAAGACGTTTTCTGTCCATATTTCGTACTCAAATATAAGATATCAATATAAAATCTAAAGCAAAAAATACTCGATAATCACAATTTTTACTTGCGACAAGTCATCTTTTTGAAGCACCATTTGTAATGGCAATAAACAAGTAATATAGGAACATATTTTTTAATACCAATTTAATACACATGAACTTCACTATCTTGACTCACCCACGCGACCGCTTTCCAGGGGCAGGAACTTCATACAACTCACTTCCGGAGACAAAAGAAGAAAACCTCCGCAAATGACGGCTCAAATTTTCCACGAGAGAGATGAGATGGCTGAGAGATGGAGACGGGAGCGTACACGAGAGACTTGGAAACAGAGGGCTGCGGCTGCGGAGAGAGACCCAGCAAAAAAAGAAACAAAACCATAACTTGGTCAAACGACGTCGTTCAATTAATCTAAATAAAACCGCTCAGTATTCATTTATTGTAGTTATTAATTAAATATTCAGAGATTGTGGGCTGGCTGACCCATATCTTCTATTCCATGAGGTTAGAGACCAAACCCATACAACTTCCAGGCCCTATAACTAATAGTTGGAAATCAGTACAGTACAGTACTGACTTCTGAGTTTTTACTCCCTAAATTCTCATACTCGGTACTAACTTCAAGTTGACCACTGCCCATTTGATACGTCATGCTCATTTCATCATAAATATTATATTTCTGGTATTGGAGCTGGTACTTGGTACAGTGATGCAAATGATGTGGGAAGGAATGCTATTGAAAAGTCATATTTGTTTGAAGTCTTGAAATCAAATTCTTCAATAACCATTTGACACACCATTTTATACTCATACTGGTGTTCGCATGAGTAAATAGTAATGCGAACACCAGTGTCAAGAGACTCCAGACTTTTCAAAAGACATTTGTTTGTACTTTGTAGGCATTGAATTCAAGTCCACTAATGGCTATTTGACGCATTCGTGGTATTGTCTTGAAGTTATTGGTTTCTTTAATGATTTTTCTGAAACGTACTTTTAGCTGACTTGAGGCTGTTCAGTTGGTTTTACAAATGACTTATATGAAAATACATTATTTATAAAAATTTGGGAATATTATAATTAATATCAATTAAATTTCAAAATTTGTTCAATATAAATTATAATAATTACAAGGTTTATTAAAATAATAGTCATGTAGTTGAGTTGTATAAATAAAAATTGGAACAAATTCCTATATATCTGACGTTACACTGGAGAATATCAAAGCAACTTCTAACATTAACACCATAAACTATGAAAAAACAACGTTGTTAAATCTGTCCAGTACAGCATAAGAGATGTTTGAACTATCCACATTAATTGCTGCTTCGGTGCTTTATTATGTTTTATGTTTTACATTTTTATTTCTATCATGTAAGGGTATGATTACATATTACTCAAATGTTGTTGTTGTGTTTTTATTTTTTAATTTAATAAGAATTTTGAATAATTTAACTTAATTAAATTTTTATACTCCTGGGGCGTATTATTCAATTGCCTTCCTCCAAGAACTTTAAAGTACCAGGAGCTTCAGTCTCACAAAGCAATTAATGGCACCATTTATATGGACATGAAAGACACAAATCATTATTATCATCTGATATATCTGCGAGACCAGACCAAATATATCCAGACAGGCACCAACAATTATAAACAAATGAAGATAACGAATAACCGATTACGATGAATCAGTTCATCGTTATTTCCATTCTAATTGTTCCCAGTCCCATGAAAGATCCATATCGCTGTCCTTGGACATTGCCTTATTGCTACTTTCAGCTGTTTGTGAAACATTTCCCTGATCTCCAGAGGATGAACTCTCAGGTGAACTTGCTCTCTCCACAACTGGAGGCTCATGATAATGGTGACAAGAAGTTATCATCCCATCATGACCACCGACTGGATGAGCTCTAGTCTCCACCATCTCGGGTCCCGGTGGTCGCCTGTCAAATGCTCGTAGGTTCTTCGAATTCTTGTACACTCGGCATAAACTGAATTCTTGCCTTAGCTGTACAGACAGACACACACATACACATATATATACGTTTAACAATATGTTGATGTGCTGTTTCTATTCTCAAGGCGTAGAAACCAGTACTAATTTACTTGTGATCTTATAAAGCATTTTAATGCTGCTAATTTGTTGAAAAGTGCATAAAGATTTGCAGGCAGAAGAAGTTAGTTATTAGTTACAAGTATTTTTGCTCGGGTTCCCGAGAAAGAAATCAGAAAACCAAAGAGATTTGAATTAGCCTCATCTCCAAGCTGATTAACCACAATATTCTTAGAATAGCTGAAAAGGTTTTTACTTGTGATCTTATAAAGCATTTTAATGCTGCTAATTTGTTGAAAAGTGCATAAAGATTTGCAGGCAGAAGAGGTTAGTTATTAGTTACAAGTATCTTTGTTCAGGTTCCCGAGAAATCAAAAAACCAAAGACATTTGAATTAGCCTCATCTGCAAGCTGATTAACCATAATATTCTTAGAATAGCTGAAAAGGCTTTTACTTGTGATCTTATAAAGCATTTTAGCCTCATATGCAAGCTGATTAACCATAATATTCTTAGAATAACTGAAAAGGCTTTTCTAAGAACAACAATTGCTAGGGTTCCCGAGTCCAGATAAAGTTGATGATTATGCAAGTAGACAACAATTAATAAGATTGAGTTTCAAAATATACCATCGTATGTGCTGCGGCAGCGGAAGACGATGCTTCTCCTTGAATGATTAATTTGTACTCGTTCATTTTCCAGTCTGTTTTTTGTCCACTAGGAGCCCTTCCCATGTAGAAAACCATGGTTCTTTTCATGCCAATTATTTGATTGTTGGAGAAAACATGAGCAGGAGAGCCCGTTGCTTTCCAGTATCCTGTAGATGTTTGTCTCCGGGGTCTGCCTCCTTTAGCTTCGCTCTCTTGTCTTGGAATGAAGAAGAACCACTGCTCAGGATCTCTATTGCGAACTTCCCCAGAAAATTCTGAACAAACGAACACCAAATAAAATCCAACAGAAGACAATAAGCCAAATAAAGTTCACTTAAGATCGTCTTCAACTAGAAAATGGAATGAAATGATAACAAAGAGCTATCAGCTAGGAAGCTATAGGAGAACTAGTGAAATTGAAGAATTTTTACGTGGAAGCTCCCATGGATGGAATTCATATATATCAAGCGTAGGAATAACCCTATCTATGAGCTGGTTCAGGTCATCTCTTTTGGCTTCGAGCTTGTTTCGGAGATAAAATGAAACCAGTTCTTCTTCCGTCGGATAAAAACGAAACCCAGGTGGCCAGTCCTCCATTTCAATCGGCCCTATCGCTAATTTGATTGCTCTCTGACCAGTAATATTAACAATATACCAGTTGAGAGACAAGTTAGACTGTCTCCTGCGGGCTTACGGATGTAGCGATCATGCTCATATATATAGGACAGATATATAATAAAGAGATGGGGTTGTTGTTGATCTCAACGGAGATCGAAAAAGTGGATTCTTGGGAAAGATCGCAGAGAGCGGGGAGGAAGACACGAAAACATGGAAATCCTCAGTTTCGAACGCGTTTGAACTTATGAAAATCCATGACTCTATTGTTAGTCACTGCATGACTACTGTAGCAGAAGTCAAAATTAGCTTTATCTGTCCGCATTGATCTCGGGCTTCTTTCTCGTCAATTTCTTTCATTTTTCAAAGTTATTTGGGTTACAATCAAGTAAACTATATGCAAAGTTCCATCATTTTATACTAATATCTGTTTCCTAATGATTTCACACCAAATCATAATACTGCTTAGGATTAAGCTTTAATTAGAGTTAGATGACTCGTTAGTGCAGTTTATATTTATAGCTTTTCTTTTCTGTTATATATGAACTTTCAACCCAATTACAGATATTATATACTAGTTTAGAGTCTTGACATACATAGAGATAGAGTACGTAGAGAAAAAATGAACGTAAGCTAGCTAGCTAGGCGATTAGTTTATCTAATCCTGAAATCCTTGTGCCACTCAAATTCTCTCACTAATTAGGTGATTAATTTTCAAATCTTCAAATCCAATAAGAGTGTAACAAGAGAACCTATAAAAGACGAATATCTAGCGTGCTTACTGTGTATATGAATTAATCACAATGTGTATATGAATATCTAGAGTGATTAATGTGTATATGAAGGAGAAATTATGTAATTGTAGACATTGCGAAGAGGCAACCACCTTTTTCTAAAGCATCTGCTTGTATGCAACTTCTTTGAAGCTACAGCAAAACCCAATTAGAAATTTCTCTTTGAAGATATGGTGCCCATTCTCCACCACTGCAAACCCAATTAAAACTTTCCTCTTTGAAGATACGGTGCCCATTCTCCACCAAGTTATTTGTCTTTAGTATTTGATTTCTAAAAAATGAATATCACTAAAATTCTATAACATGATTAATACATAAATAATAATAAAACAAGAATCATAAATTTGTACATTATTTTAAAACTTGATTATATTTTTACTATATTACTTAAACCGTTTATACAACTATCTAATCTCCAACGATTTCAATCAAAAGATTTGACGGAATGTTGTATCTATTACAAAAATAGTTAACTAAGGAATGCTAGCTTCATTAAATCTTAAGCTTATTTATAATAGTTTATGAACATTTTAATAATTTAATTAAAATTAAATTCTAATTTCAACTAAAATTTAATTATAATTACAAATAATTTTAATTAAATTGAAATTATGCTTAATTAAAATCTAATATCTTATATTGATTTTTATTTATTAATTATATTATAATTAATCATTAAGCTCTCAAACTTTACAATCAAGTTTAATTTGATTAAAATATTTTTGCTCTTTTCAACCCGTTCTTTATGTATGACTCGTTATGTTTTCAAATATGTTGGCAATAGATACAAATTATGACCCTAAATTATATTTAAGATTTGATAAATTAAATTTCTTTAATTTATCTTTAATTGTCTAATTAAATAATTTATATATATATATATTAAGGTTGACGTCTAGTAATACATCACCTAAATATTTAGGAATGTCAAAGTGATTTTGATTAACCTTTTAGTACATAACTTTTCTGTTTAATTCAATTCTTTCATCATACAATATTTCGATTAGACATAGAGCATGAAATTAATGTCTACTCAATTTTGAGTTCAATCATATTAGTTCTTCACCATTAATTATTAATCCAATTAATAACATTTGTAATTATTTACAAAATGTCATTCTACCTTGGCTAAAGATTTCCTTAATTAATACTAATCAAGAACAATAGAACATTATTCTTAATTACTTTAGGGCGATGAATTTTATCTTGATCACTTAACTACCTCCATATAGGTCATGTTATATCTAATAACTATCGACTAAACTACCTATTATTAGAATAAGTAGTAAGTAGTGTCGAAACATAGGAATCTCTATATAAAATAACTTTGAAGACTTCAAATTAAAAGATCATTTATACAATCATCACAACGAGAATTTCTATAGACATATAAGTAATGCTTCAAATAGATTTCTCGTATGGGGTCAATCAATGAACTTGTTCTATAACAAACACCTATACATTTGTTTAAATATCTTTATACGTTAGGCTGTAAGATTGACTACTTCCTCTATAAGGAAAAATATAACATATACTGATCTTTTTAAATTCTATTAATGTTTGGTCTAAATAGAGCAATGGCTAGGAACAATTTAATAATAATACATAAATTCAATATTATTCTTATAATTCTAATTTTATTTGCAATATATAATTATTCTACAGACTTTATTATATATATCTAAATATGTACACAATAAATAATGGCCTTGTCTGGTAAATGACTTATTAGCTATTTTTGGCGGATTGAGAGATTTTAGCTGTTTGACTATGTCAACTGCTGATAATTATATTTGGTAATCAGGTGATTAAGTTAGCGGATTGAACTTAATCTGATGATTTTGAAAACGCTACTATGAGAAACATTTTTCTCTAGCGACTGAAAAATTAAGGGACTAAAAGACTATTATATTTAAAATTTATTACAAATTAGTCAAAGAGATAAAGATAGGGTTATAAATTAAACTTAATTTATACAAAATTTTAAAAGCTAGTCATTAAATTAAAATATTAAATATTAAATTAAAATTTTCAAAAATTAAATACTTTTAAATTTGTTATCTCTAATTATATTACATTAATTAGTTTTATATAGACCTAATATTTAGGTCCCTTTTATATCAATATTTAGTATACAATATTATTATTACTTGTATATTGTGTTTAATTCAATTCAATTTAATATAAAATTAATAAGTCAAATTTAAATTAATTTTTATCTAAGTTTAAATTTTAAGATATTAATATAAATAGTTTTTTAAAATAATTTTATTTTAATTTAATATATTAAAAAATATTTTAAAATTTTAAAATTTTAAAAATTAAAATTAAAATAACAAAAATTTATATTTCCTTAAATTAGAAATTAAATCGATATCATTTTTACAGGTTCAATTTCATATTAAACTTGTCGGTGTTACATTTGAGAAAAAACTCCTGATGTGATCCGACCGAATCCATTCTTAAGCTTATTTTTAGTGATATTTTAGTGATCTCTCGAGTTCTTCCGTTGACCCTTGTCCATTCAAATAGATCTTGAGAAAATTTTAATTGAACTCATTCATCATTGAGAAGTTATATTAAGAGGGCTTTCAGTGTTCTTAAGGTTCAACGAAAGATATTGAAGAAAAGGATAATGTTGACTTCTTTTGTTCTTTCTAAATTCTTAAGAGAATATTCAAAGAAATATTAAGATATAAACAACTAATATTCATGTCCTTATAAATTTTTTTTTCAATCATATTCTTATAAGTTATTTTACATATAAACAACTAATTTGATCAAACGTTATTAAATAAACTGTTGATGTTGTTTGCTGGTCAAATTAACTATATTAATATATTATTAACTAGCTAACAACTGATAAAATCAACTAACAGCTAATGTAATTCACTAATTACCAACACAGGACCAATGTCTTTAAATTATTTTATTACTAAACTATAACCAACCGATTGATTGTGGAACATAAACTAATAGTCTACACATATATCTCAAGAGTACAATATCGATGAACTGGGTTAATTCAATTTTACAAACGAAAATCTCCTACACTTTACAGCTTGGACTAATAATTCAGAAGACATGAAAATTTTATGGAAAATTTTAGGGTGTGTTTACTTTCGGAAAACAGTTTTTTGTTTTCTATCTTGATTTTTTGCATATATTTTCAATTTTCATTTTCAGTAGAAAATTGTGAAAAACATGTTTACTAATTAATATTGAAAAAAATCATTTTCTAAAATTGAAAATTACAAAATATGTTTACTAAAATGGAAAGAGTCCAAGGGCCGACGGTGGAGGACCGAAAACGCGGCACTGGTCCGCAGTAAGTGGTGTCGCGTTGGTGAGGCCAGTGACATCTCCGAACACCGGCGATGGTAAGGCAGGTAAGCAGGGTGGCTGGTCGGGTTGTTGGAGAAGGGAGGAGTGCGTGGATGATGGTAGGAGATGGGGAAGAGCCGAAGTGGTAGAGGGGAGGGCCGAAGTTTCAAACACAGATTTAGGAGATTTAGCGGGTTGTTGGACCAAACCGGTGGCAGGGGTGGGTAGATCGAGGGATGACGAAGACGATGATGTGTGTTAGGTTGGATTTCGACCACCGGAGGCGGCGGTGGGTACTGTAGCGCCGGCGGAAAAGTAGCCGCCGGCGGTTGCTGTGGCTGATGAGGAGGTAGAAGGCAGGGTGCTGAGCTGGCGGTTGGCAGATGGTTGAAGACATGGCTTTGGGCTATTGGAGGTGGTTAGGGAACTTGTCAAAAGATTCCTAAAAATTAGAAATGAAAATTTGGAAACCTATTAAAAGTAGTTTTCTAGTTTCCTAAAAAATTGGAAAAATAGAAAACACGCTTTTCTTGAAAAATTGATATTTTTTTATTAATAAACATGTTTTCTAATTATTTTCTATTTTATGAAAAAATTTTCTAAAAAACTAGAAAATTTTCAGAAAGTAAACGCACCCTCTCATCTTCAAAAATAATACAAGCCTAACGAATTCCTTTGACATACAGCCTTCTCAAATAAGCTAGCTGACAAACAAAGTTTAAGGATGGCCTCTTTCAGTCCTCCTTAGGATTGCAGGCAAACATGTAAAAGATAATCTGTTGTCCCTCTCGACAACTCTCATAAAAAATAAAATATCTTATATTGAGAAATGAATGATTTGAATTCACTTAGACCATCGATCAAAATAAGTGATAATTCATTATCTTGCACGTAGTAGAAGCAGAAACGTCTGTGAGATGTAAGCGACAATTATATTTCAGACGACTCCTTTCAAATCATTCTTGCTAGAAATTATTGAACAATTATGAATCTATCTCAAGCAGGTCGTAGGTATACCACATATCGGTGCCTGAATATTATCGTCATTATCATTCGTAGTTGGCGACGATGCTGAAAATTTAGAGAAGCAAATGAATTTGGCATAGAGGGTTTTTTTTTTTTCTATTGAATTCAACTATCCAAGCCATCAATGAAAAGAGAGGGGAAGAATTACCATCACAGCTAATAAGATCTATTTACATATTTCCTACGAAAGCATTCACTCCCAAAACCCCTCTACCTACATTCGTTAGGTAGAGCATTTGTTAAACGGTGGGGATGCCATATAAGTAGTCTCCATTTAGTCTCCATTTCACAACAACTTACATTTGCAAAAAAAATAACACCGGACCAATGACAATCCTAAGCGAGTTCTTACTGGAACCAAGTAACAGGAGTAGACGAGGCGTTGGGGGGAAGCTGAGGCATCATGCAGTGTTGTTGCTGCCAATGTGGTATGGAATTGAATTCACGGCTTTGCTCTATGCTACTACAATTTTGATCTTCAATTTCCATTTCTTCAGCCTCCATTGCCTCCTCTTGTGTATCTGTTTGTGGACGAGCATTCACAAGGATGGGTGCAGGATTTCTCCACGGAACAACTGCCAGGGACTTCTTCCTTTCATCAACTTCTTCTTCTTCCTCTAATCTTATTTCAGAAGAACTACCTGAGCGCAGAAACTGATCTGCAGGAATAAGGAAAAATACACGCGCAGAACGCCACGTTTTAAATTAGTATCGGGTTGCAATTAAAATTGTAATTTAACAGCGAACCAAATTCAACAGAAGAATCAAACCGAGCACGGGATAGGAAGGGATACCCTTGAAGTTAGAGATGACGTCAGAGTCCAGAGTAACGGAGAAATTGGAAGGGGAAGATTGGCGTACGAAGTAAGTATTAACAGGTCTGAACACAACGATTGCCCTCTCTAGGTTTTCTTCATCATCATTCTCCTCTTCCTCTTCTATTTTCATTCTGCTGCCGTTGTCTGCCTCTTTATCCTCCTCCATAATTGGCGGTAACTCCACATCCTAAAATACAACCATCCATTCATCACCCCTAATCCCAACATAAGTATAAGAGGAAATTTAGAGAAAAAGAAAATAAACAACAAAAAGTACCAGGCGGCGAATCTTGCGAGCGGGAGAGGACAGAGAGAAATCGGAGAAGTCTTCGCTAACATCTTCGACATCTTTCCTCTTCATTTTCAACATTCTCTTCATCTTCATCGTTAGGTATTCTTCGTCTCCTCTGCTCATCTTCACTTCAATTTTATGAGATTATATTGATTTCTACTGCTCTATGTTCAGTTGGGTGGATGAGAGAATCGATGTTAAAAAGAACAGCAAGAAAGAGTTGCGGTGTTTTATCTCAATTATAAATTATAAAAGAAAAAAGATGGATGTTTCTTTGACTCTCTAGAGGCATCGAGAAACCTCACTACTCTTCCCCTCACCTCCGTCAGCGTTCAAGAACTCGATTTTACTCTTTTACCCTTTCATCTTTCTATAATTATTATGTACCAATTAGACCGCATTGACATGATGCGTGGAACAGCCATCCATACTCCCTAGTTCCATACGCTACTGGGCAGGTAGATCACGGTATTGGATTGGACTCTGAAACGGAACTGTATCGGTATCGGTCGGTACCGGGTACCGTTTCGGAATATTTTTTAAATTTATAAAATAGTCCCTAAACTTTTTCAAAATTGCAAAATAGTCCATATTGATATATTATACAGT
>JANZLX010000005.1:35114580-35131676 GCA_025531955.1 Erythroxylum orinocense
TAAACATCAAAATTGACTTCATAAATCACATACCCATATCATTTCCAACATATCTAACCCAAGAACTCATCTCAATCCTCACTTAAAAAAAAATTTCGAACTTACCTCCTCTTCCTCCAACTTTCGGATTTTCCACTCTCCATAGCAAGCTTCCATGTTCTTTCTTCCCTTTCCTTTGAAAAGCACCGAAAATCCCTCTCAAATCTTGAAGAAAATTGAAACTCTAAGCTCTCTCTTCATTCTTCTCCACTATCGCCGAGCTTCTCTTCTCCTTCTTCTCTCCTTCCTTTCTTTCTTTCTCTCTTTTCTTTCTTATTGTCGTGAAATCTGTTGCTGCTCCCTCTCCAAAAACGACAGCAGCCCATATTGTTTCCTTTAATGAGTGGCAAATTACCCAATTGCCCCTCCATTTAAGTTAACATCCAAATCTGCCCCTGAAATATTTTTGAAAAACTGACATTTTGCATCCTGATTTTGGCCAGGTAAATGACATAATTTGGCGAAACTTCCTTCTTGCGAATTGTTTCTCTATGTCTTCTCTATAAAAATGACACCAAAATCACTCAAATTGGATCCGAAACGAAAAAGTTATGGCTGAAATAAGCATTCAGCTCTGACAAATTCGAGACTAAACATTAACTCAATTTAGACTCAAAAATTAACCACCTTAGGGACTAAATTAAAACTCGATCCCTTCATATGATTTGTAGACTCATATCTTAATTTTAATTTGCCTCAAGAATCGACTCAATTGGAGCACCACAGCTCCCGAATTTCGTAAAATACTGAACCATGTTCAGAAATTTATCTAACTCATAACCTTAAACCAAACCTTTTACTTTGGTTCAATCAATCTCTTTCCATTTAATCTCCTAAAAATCATAATTCTTCATAAAAATAGATCTAAAAGTCTTAGAAATGCAACACTTCAAAAATTGAGTCAATCGGATGTCGGACGGAAAAATTATAAGCAAAAGATTGAACAAGGGTCGGATCAAAAGCGAAAGAGCCGAACGAATTTTCCAAAAATTGTAACTCTTGATCCCGAACTCAGAATTTGACAAATTTGGTGTCAATAAAAAGATCAAAGGAAGCTCTATAACTTCCCTGAAGGCCAGAAAAATCAATTTGGCCTCTATGGAAGTCAAATATCCACTCAAAGGTTCTGTCCTTATCAATTCTTCCTAAACAACTTCCAAATTTCAATCGATCATAACTCCTAGCCTCGATATCAAAAAATTGCATACTTTACATCGATGGAAAGGTAAAAACATCATCTACAACTTTCATGTAGACCATTAACTCCAATTCAGACTAAATCCATACGACGAGTGGCCTCGAAGTATATAACTCACAAATCTATACTTAATAGCATTTTCAAAAACAAAACAAAAGAACCTTATCTTCAAAAAATCATATATCTCAATCCCGACATCGAAAAATAACCAAATTTATGGCCACAGAAAGTTTTTAACAAACACTACAAGTCTCAAGCAGATCATTTTCTCCAATTTTGCCTAAATCAAAAGGTCAACTTTTATCTCCAAAAAGTCAAACTTCAAGCAAAATAATACTTAACTTTGACTGATCATAACTCTCACTTCCGATATCAAAAAATATCAAACTTTATGACTACAGAAAGCTCTTGACAGGAGCTACAAGTTTCTTGAAGATTTTTTTCTCAAATTTAGCCTAAAGAAAAAATCAATTTTTTCCTCAAAAAGTAAAACTTTTCTAATTTAACAACTTTTCACACTCTCACTCTTTATTTCTTAATTTCAACTTCCAATTCAATCATCTCATTCTCTTTCCTCTAATAATCCATATAAATTTACTCAAATATCAAAGTCCTTAAATCTTTTCTCATCAATTTTTCTTAAATTCATCAAATTTTTTTAGATTCATAAATTTTCTCACCAATTTCTTTCTCATTTAAATTCATTTTAATATCTCTAATTTTTACCAAAAGTTCGAGGTCTAACATGTAGTGTCCAAGTTTATTAGATTCGTAGCAGATGGCAAATGTTTTCTTGTTCTTGCCTTCATCTTTGCTATTCTTTTTTAAAGAAAACTCTTTGTTTCCTCTTGCTTTCTTCTTTCACATTCGTCTGATCTTTCTCGAGATAAAAGATAATTCATCATCTTCTTTACTTGAATCCTGTTCAGATTCACTGGAGTCGTCATTCTTAACTTCTTCGATCTTTAACGCTTTTGACGATGAACTTCTCTTTTTCTGAATCTTGTGATTCTTTTGTCCAGCCTTTAAAATTATAGATTTATCCCGTCTGGGTTTATCTTCTACATCAAGCTCTACTTCATGTATCTTTAAGGAACCAAGCAATTCATCAAGCTTTAATATGCTCAAATCCTTAGCTTCTTCTACCGCGGTGACTTTAGGTCTCCATCCTTTCGGTAGGCTTCTTAGAATCTTTTGAACATGATCTTGATTATCATAGATTCTCCCAAGTACTTTAACTTCATTGACGATAGTTTGAAATCGTCCAAACATCTGATCTATAGACTCATCTTCCTTCATTTGAACAACTCATACTAGTGTATAAGAATGTTTATCTTGGACTCTTGCACTTGGTTGCTAAAGTTCAAAAGCTTAAGATCACTATCTCAAATCACTAACTTTTTCAGTCTTCGACTCCGACTTGTATTTATAACCTTCATCTTTAACTGCTTCTTAATAACCGCTTCTTTCTTCTTGTTTCTTAATTCTTGTAGAAACCATTATTCAATTAAGTTCTGTAACTAACTCAAACTGATTAACCATCCGACGTAGTATTGGGTCTTCTTCGTGTAGCGCTATTGTCTTACTTTTGCTTCCATCTTAGTTTTGCTTCCGTCTCACTTTTGCTTCCATCTTAGTTTCGCTTCTGTCTTACTTTTGCTTTCGTCTTAGTTTCGCTTCCGTCTTACTTTTGCTTCCGTCTCACTTTTGCTTCCGTATCACTTTTGCTTCCATCTTAGTTTTGCTTCCTTCTGCTCAAAAAAGTTCATCAATTTCTAATATCATTATTATTTGGTTTTCACCAAAATTATTAGACATGAAGTCATTTTGATTTAATAGAAAGCTACAAAGAAAGTTCTTAAATATTTACAAGGCACAAAGAACTATATGCTCACATATAGAAAATCAACCCATCTCAAAGTTATAGGTTACTATAATTCAGACTATGCCAATTGTATAGATTCACGGAAATCTACATTCGGTTATATGTTCTTATTAGCTGGAGGAGCAGTTTCGTGGAAAAGCAGAAAGCAGTCCGTTATTGCTACTTCCATTATAGAGGCTGAATTTGTGGCTTATTTTGAGGCCATGGTATATGGATTGTGGTTGCGGAACTTTATCTTAGGTCTTAGTATTGTCGACAGTATTACTAGACCGTTAAGAATTTATTGTGATAATTTCGCAGTTGTTTTCTTCTCTAAGAAAGACAAATATTCAAAAGGTGCGAAACAAATAGTTTTGAAGTATTTGTCTATGAAAGAAGAAGTGCAAAAATATAAAGTGTCAATTGAGCATATTGGTATCGATCTCATGATAGCAGATCTGTTAACTAAAGGCTTACAGTCCAAATCATTTATTGGTCATGTTGAACGGATGGGGCTTATAGATAAGTCCTTGTTAACATAGTGTTCTGACATGTATATATACATATAAGTGTTTTGCTCAAATTGTTATGACACTTATGAATTCAATTACAGTCATATGTTTTTTACTCACTTACTTGTTATCCATATTATGTTGTATACAATAATTATTATTTGTGAGATAACAATTACAGAATTGCCCACTTAAAGTTTTATGAGTTGAGTTGATTATATGATACATGGAAGGAATCATGTTGTATAACTTGTGACCGCCATGATCCCATTATCTTAATTCAATTAAGGATGATTTGATCGATTCCATGTATTGTGTGCACTTAAAGTTTTATTGTTAAATCACTAAGTCATAACATGGGCCAAGTGGGAGATTGTTAGAATATTTAATGAACCATGTGACTTATAGTTTGAGTTTCATATAAAAGAACCCAAGATAATGGTCATTGGGCATTAATAATGGATCTCAAATGGGTTAAAGACCCACCCTCCTTTCTCTTTTAAAATGAACCAACATGATGGTTAGTGAAAACATATAGAAGTTTTAGAAACTTATCAAAGTGTATCTGTACCATTTGAAGAAACACACTGAAGAAGAATAGAAGAAGAAAGGGAATAAATCAAACCTTACAAATACTATCATGGTTTCAGGTATGTTTAAATAAATCGATCCATAAATGTTTTACAAAAGGATATTCAAAAACACAAGCTTACTAGATGTTACTATTTAAAATTTCTTTATATTAAGTTTAAGTTTAAATTTAATTATTAAATTTATTATTAGTTAATTTTATATTTCCACATTTTGATTTTGTTAAAATATCATTCTTAAGTTATATTTTATGTTATTAATTCTTATTCATTATATACAAATTTAATATAGATATATGAACATTAAATTTATCCTCTTATATCTACAATCCAAAATTTAAACTATAAAATAATATCTGATTTATTTATGGCTGATCTTCGGATCTTTCATAATGAGCTAGCAGGCCAAGTCTTAAACCTGCCACAACCATTGGATGGCATACTTATAATTAATAATTAAAAAATTCAACGATTTAATCATTAAATTATAAAAAATTAACTATTTAACTTTTAGGTTGATTTATTTTAGTAATTTTTATTATTGAAAAAATAATATTTTTAAAATCGAATCGAAAATTAAACCTATAAAATAAGATATTAAAAGTTTAAAAAGTTTAGTTATTATTAGACTAGATTTATGAAAGATTGAAAAATTAAAGTATTTGAAAATTGATTGAAAAAAATATTTTTACCATTGAAAAATTAAAGTTTAATTGAAAAAGAAGACTGTTAAATAAAAAGTGATCGTATAGAAAAAAATTGACCGATTCATTAATCAACTGATTAATTTTTAATAATAAAGATTATTAAACTAAATCGAACCAGAAAGTTGAAAATTGAATAAAAAATTTTAGCAAATCAAAGTGTTAACTATGGAATGAATTTAATTTTTAAATTATTGTTAAAACTGATTAATTTATTAATTATTCAATCAAATTTTATAAATTAATAAGTTTTTGTAAATCAAAATAAATAAATTAATATGTATTTAATAATATATTTTTCAATTAAACTTCAAAATTTTTAATAGATAAAAACAATCTCTTTTAATTATATTTAAATTTTTTAAACCTTAAACCTCTTTATTAGTTTAACTTTAAATTTTTAAACATGGTCTATAAGTTATCAGGAATATTTTAAAACATGTACATCTCGCAGACATGCTAATATTTCCGATTGTGCAAATTCCACAGAATTAAACGTAAATCAGTTATTATGCCTCTAAGCAGATATTTGAAAGACAAAAAAGAACGATTACATTTAAAGTACAATACATGATCTCAAGTTGTCATTGGACTTATCTTCTAACGTCAAGATCATGCTCATGCTTCAAAGCCATGTAAACTCCGTACAATTAAATATAAATTACTTATTCCCATCAATTAATTTTATTTACAAGTCAAAGTCATCAATGCACCTCCCTCCACGACACTTCCACGCGCCGCTGGTCTTCAAAATCTCTTCTATCTGTAACATTTTCTCGGCGGTCACTGCGCAGCCCACAGGCGCACTTTAGCCGACATTTATCTGTTAAAACCTCTGTGCTCCCTTTACCCTGAACAGCACACACAGATTTCTTATTCCTGCGACCATGATTACTACGGTAAATTACTTGTCTGCCACGACCACCATCACCTCCTCCTCTTCGGTTCAAAAAAGTTCTTGCTTCTTAATAAAATTCAATGCTTATATTACATTTTGGCCACTGATTTCTGCTCATGTTTCTTTTTTTTTTTGGTTATTCGTCAAATTCAACAGCAGAGAAGTTCCTCGGGGCCGTTGCAGAGCTCTAGATCTCCTTCTTCGCCGTCGTACCTGTCGGTTTCGGTGACCGATCCTGTGAAATTGGGAAATGGCGTACAGGCTTATATTTCCTACCGGGTCATCACCAAGGTCTTTGTTCTTCATCTGACATTGGGTGTTAGGGTTTTGCCGTTCATTTGATTTTGTCCATGATTTCAACTTATAACCTGGCAAGTGTACTTGTTGAGGTATTTTGTGCAAAAATGACCCTTTTTTGCAGTCAAATTTTCCGGAGTATCAAGGTACGGATAAGATTGTGATTCGGCGATATAGCGATTTCGTGTGGTTGCGGGATCGGCTTTTCGAGAGATTCAAGGGAATTTTCGTTCCTCCTCTTCCAGAGAAGAGTACTGTAGGTGCGACAATCTACCAAATGGCAATACTTCAACTTTATTTCATCACTGTTTGTTTTTACTTTTATTGAACCATTAACTGTACATCATTCTTATAGTTTCTGAATGGAGTAAATAACTGCATGTGAATGTAACTGCTGAGCTAGTTTTGATTTTGTGATGTTGTGAGAGATCAGTTTAGTTGTTGTTAAGAATACGCTTGTCGATGGACACTTTTGGTTCTGGTTTCAATGGACAAAGTTTGATTATTGTGGAAAGGGATCATATGGGTTCAAAGCAGAGGAAGGGCACAACTTCTTTCTCAAACCGGAGTATCTTATGTCCATATGGTTGAAATTATTCTGAAGTTACTACTTGTCTTACTATGATGTCTGCCTATACTGTTGCTTCAGATATTAAGATTTGTCAGCGTGCTTGAGCAACTAATCATGCCTGTGAGTGATGAATGCTGACTCTTGAAAACTAGTATCATTTTGTAGTGTTTGGATTGGTTTCATGTTCATTAAATCAGAAAAAGACATAACCAAATGTGAATTAAGTCTTGTGAAACGATTTCCCGCAACTTTCAAAATATGTTTTAGTCAGCAGTGAGTTATCATTATGTGCGAGGTTATGTCTCCGGTTCTTTCAATTTTCAGATTTAGTATAAAATCTTTTCATCCTCTCTACTTCAGAGAAATTCCGTTTCAGTGCTGAGTTTATTGAGATGAGGCGTCAAGCACTGGATGTATTTGTTAATCGTGTAGCTTCACACCAGGATCTTCAACAAAGTGAGGATCTGAGGACCTTTTTGCAGGCAGACGAAGAGGTAATGTTTTTAATTTTCATGGTTTGGTTATTGTTCAGTATTTTTATCTGCTGTCGGAAAGGTTAACAGGATCCTTTCTTAAGGACTTTCCACGCTTGGCAGTGATGCTCTTAGACATTGCTATGCTGGAATTGTGACTATAAGCTAAGCCAATGTTGAACTTGGTGAATTTACTTTCTTACAATGCCTCTACATCTTTATCCATTTAGAAAAAAAAAATCTAATATTTGTCTTTAATGGAAAGTCTAGAAGTGATAAAATAAGAATATGTCCCTTATAGGAAGGAAAATAGTGATAATTGTAAATAAGACTAGATTGGTATATGCATACAATAGAGTCCTTTCCTGATTTGATAACACAGTTAGTGAACTGGATTTTATTTACTAATGAAAAAATAGAACATCAAAAACAAGGTAAGAAGTAGTTTCAATTATGATTTCATGTGCCAAGTTTTACTGCATATAAGTTGTTCCTTCAACGTTCCTTTCTGTTGACCATCTGAGTAGATGATTCGATAAACAACCATGGTAGTTTTGACGTATCTGTCAGACAATATATTAGTTATTGAATTTCCTGTTTCATCTTTTTGAATTCTGGGTCTGCATTAATGCCAACAACATTGATGGTTACACTTTTCATAAACCACTGCCTGCAACTGCCAACTTTTCATATATTTTGGTACAATTACAGCAGTGTTTTATGTAGAATTCAATTTAGAAGCTTACTCCCATGCTTCATGAGTGAGCAGCAGAAGTGCCACCTTCAACATGAACTGGTGAACTAGGAAACTTGTTTGAGAAACTTTATGATTTGAAGAAAGTTCACAGGCTTAATAATCAAGTGCTATATACACAATGGTTTTCATGCATTATCCTGTGCTTAATTGATGTTTAGCTATTATCTCATTCTCAGACAATGGAGAGACTAAGGTCCCAAGATACTGGCATCTTTAAGAAGAAACCTGCTGATTTGATGCAAATTTTCAAGGTGCGAATGTGGTGTTTACAAGTACTAGCCACATCAGTTATATACAATAGAATATGATAGCTGTTCTTTTCATAAATAAGCTAGCTGCTTAAATGCTGAAATGATGCATGCTAGAAATTTATACATAATTTTGCATATCTATTTATGCGGTCAATTTGTCATCAGGTTGTTTCGCTATGACATTTGAATAGCCTGGTCTAATTGTAACCCTCAACACTGTCCTACTTTATTGGTTTGTATCATTGCAACCTTTTCTGGGATAAACAAGGCAATGCTACACCTTCAAAATATGCCATTATGATTTGATTAAACATTTATTTCCGTAGAACATCTGTTGTTAGGTGGCAGATTTGATTGTTAACATTTGATTGGAGAATTGTTCTCCTGCCTTAAAGCGAATTTAGCAGAGAGCTTTCCTCATTCCTAATTTATATTAAAGTTTCCCGCAGGGGCTTTCTTATGAATGCATCTAGTTGTATGAGATCTGTCAAAGTAATGTTCTAAATATGTTGCAGGATGTGCAATCTAAAGTGACAGATGTTGTTCTTGGGAAAGAAAAACCTGTTGAGGAATCAAATCCTGAATATGAAAAGATGAAACATTACATTTTTGAGCTTGAAAACCATTTAGCTGAAGCTCAGAAGCATGCATATCGCCTTGTGAAGAGGCATAGAGGTAATAAGAGTTGACCTGCTGTTGAAGTTATTTTATCTCATAACACATTTTTATCATTCTATATTCTTCTTAGATGAATCCTTGTCCTCTCATGGATTTCATTTCTTCTCCAGAATTGGGACAATCTCTGTCAGATTTTGGGAAGGCAGCCAAGCTTCTTGGCGCTTGTGAGGGAGATACTCTTGGAAAGGCATTTTCAGAGGTTGGGACAAAATCAGAGATTTTATCAGTTAAACTGCAGAAAGAGGTGGCTTAAATTGCTCTTCAGATTGTGTATTTTTGCTGCATCTGTTTTCACGACTACTCAGATTCCCTGATCTGATGTTTGATGTACGTAATGGATTTCTGTTAATTTACAGGCCCATCAACTCTTGATGAATTTTGAAGAGCCCTTGAAAGATTATGTTCGTGCTGTGCAGTCTATAAAGGTTTGTTTAGCTTGTTCAGCGATCGCCAATTCTTTCCTTTTCCTGTTTATCTATTACTCGCTTGCCCTAGAAGCTGATTATCCCTTTCCATTATCTGAATCAGGCCACCATAGCAGAGAGGGCTAATGCCTTCAGGCATCAATGTGAACTGGCTGAAACAATTAAGTTGAAGGAGATAAATCTGTATAGTCTGATCATCCTTTTCTCTTGGTTTTTTTCATGTATGCCTTTAAAGTTGCCTTTAAGGACAAGCTTGCCTTTCCTCTTGTTACCCTAGTGCTTGCTGGTATATGTATGTTGATATCCCAAACTACAACATTTATGCATGCAATTTGAATAAGTTTGATCTGGCATTTAAACATCAACTACTTTCTAGCTAATAGTCCTTGCATCATGTAAAATGATTGGTAGAATAGTGAAGATAATTCCGAATCTTTTAGGACTCCTTTTCGTAGATAACATCGATTTAACTAGCCTTAACTCACTAAGCTGATTGGTTGTCTGTAGTTAATAAGGTAGAGGATTTTGACATTTGTTGTTGATATGTTACCTGCAGTGACAAGCTCTTATTAACGCGGTCTGACAAAGTAGGAGAGGCTGAATTTGAATATAAGGAGGTAATTTACAGTATCTGAGTAGACCTTTGAACTGTAGGAGAATCACCATAAAATGTCTAAATGTTGTTTTCTGGTGCAGCTGAAAGAGGAGAGTGAGGAAGCCACGACAAGATTTGAGACAATTGTAAGGTTGATGAATGAAGAGATAGTACGTTTTCAAGAACAGAAAACCCAGGATATGGGGGTTGCATTCCATGAATTTGCCAAAGGGCAGGCACGTTTGGCAAATGGTATTGCAGATGCTTGGCGAAGTCTCCTTCCCAAGCTTGAAGCTTGTTCCTCATAATTTATGTACATTTCCAAGTTTGTTCCTCCTGAGTAGTTAAAAAGCCAAAATGTGAACAATTGCTAACTTGGGTGATCTTACAATCTTGGATTCTAGGAGTCAGCAGGCACGGGTGTCACTGCCATTTTCGGTTGTATAAATTTGAACATGAAGAGACAAAAGTAGCATTTGTATGATAAAGTCTTGGTTATCTTTCCAATTCACAATTATTATTATAGGTAAGTAATTATGTGAATTCCTGACGGATATTTTTCTCCAATAAGTTCTCATTTTTATTTATCTATTTAAAATAGACAAAAATAGGAGAGGATAAGTTTACTTTTTAGCTAAACTCAAAGAATAAGTAAACTGTTAGCGAATAACATAATATCAAGAATAAATCCAGTTAACCAAGCATCCCGTAAAATTGGATTAGCGAGCAATACAATGTTATTCTTAACAAAATCATGAATGGAGTACACTGTCAATTATTACTCATGTCTTTGATTTAATAAAAATAGTGCTATTATAATGTGGAGTTCAGATTTTATGTTCAGTTTTATGGTGTCTTATTGTGTCCAGTGAATCTTAGCCATTTATTTATGCGGACTTCACGTTTATTTATGTAGAGCTCACACGGAACCCGTATAAATAAATGGTTAAGATTCACTGAATACAATAAGATAACATAAAACTAGACAGAGGATTTGTTCCCTATATAATGGGACCCTAATTAAATTCTAACGGACAAGAGTACGTATGTATTATTTGGACGCAGGATTTTTTACTCTTAACTTCAGTGTGTCTTCTATTTCGGTGCTATTTTAATCGTCTATTTATTGAATTTTCGGTGCTATTTTAATCGTCTAAATTTTGTAAATTTTATTTATTAAATAGATAGATTTTTATAAAACACAATTAAATTAGAATTATAACAGATGATCTGATCCGTGCCAGTACTCCCTGATCCACGGTGGCACGATGTCTTGCTTTTCCCTACCTTAGAAAATCTCAAAAGCTGTTCTCTTATCCTCTCTCTCTTCTCTGTCTCAGTGTGTGCAAGTAAAGAAGTCCACCTATGGCGACAAGTACAATTCGTACTATCGAGCAACTGCAACTCCTCTATTTCTATCCCACGCTCTGCACTTCACAGCTGCGTCCCACTTCCTCATTTCTGCCTGTCGTTTCCTCTTCACTCGTACGAGACTCCAATTTGAACCTCTCTAAGCCGTGCCATTTTTACGGTCGCCAAATGTATCCCACTGTAGTCGCCAAATCCTCTTCTCAGAATGATGCCATTGTGAGTGCTGACGACCAAAAAGATGGTGTGTCTTTGGGAACCATGAAACTTCCTGTGGATACTGACCTTCAGAGATTCGAGAGCTTGCTCTTCCAGGTACTCAAATAAAACCAAAGACACAAATGTTAGTATGTTTTCGGGCATGGAAAAGTGAACTCTCTTTCTTCTCCCTTCTTATATGTTTCCTTTCTGTAATTGTCTCAGTGGGCTAATAGTCTTTGCCAAGGTGCCAATCTCCCACTTCCAGTGCCATTAAAGGTTCGTTTCTTTTATTTTATTTTCTTCTTCTTCGTTAATCTTGATTCTACCGGAAGATTATATAATTTGAAGTCCAATCTTCGGTAACTTAGTATAAGCAACATGAAGATCACAAGGCACAAGCTTATTCAAAACTACATATCCTTTGGCAGACAATGTCTGTTTTATCTTTTTCTTATTGCTGATTGAACGCAAGTCGAAGGATGTCCAAGCTTGAATCCGCGAGAGTATTGATTTGTATTAGATTTATTGGCTTCGTCAACATACCAGGATTTGGGTATTTTAGTTCTTGACTTGCATGTCTATAGCACTAGGAGAAAAGGTCTACATTTCTAGACGAAAGGCCTCTGAACCTTTTGTTAATCTGTGTTCTTGGCTGAAGCCAAACTGCTGCCATTAGAACATTAGATTATGATGTACCAAAACGAATGCTTTTTGTTGATTTGTAAGTTGATGGGATTCTTTAAGATATGATTTGGAATATAAGCAAATACTATCTAAATGCTCCCAATTTGTGGAATTTCTGTGCACAGGTAGATAAGATACCAGGAGGCGCCAGGTTGGGTTTCATTACAATCGGCGAAGGGCAAACAGAGGTTCTTGTGCACATAGATTGCCTGGTATTTCCTGCCTCAGGTGATTCTGCTCCAATTTTCAGAGCCATAAGAAATGGGCCCTTAAAAGATGAGCCACCACCTGGTGAAGCTAGGATTATGAGAAGCTTACTGCAAGCCCTGAAGAAGTCGGTAGAAATTACTACAGCTTGAGGTTGTCTTTTGAAATCATTTTCATACAAAGTTGAATAGCTTTTCTGTGTATCCATGTAACTAAAAATTTATAATTGTGAGGCTTCAGTAAAGGAGTTTAAAACATTTTGGAATTTTTATACTTTTTGATTTACCAAAAAAATATGTATCACTATCACCTTTATAGAGAGAAGATTTGGACATCTTGTTCCCAAATTACCATATTTGTGGGTATAAAATTGTTGTAATTGCAGTTTTGAAGATAATTTTGATAATTTTTATGCTCGGTTATCAATTTTATCCTTGAAATGACAATTTAAGATAGGGTTGAAAATTACTGTCTTTGGGCCATTTTCTTAAGGAGTTGGTTAATCTGATGGTGTTATCTCTTGCTAAGAACATATTCTGGATTGGACTCATAATGCTCTTTGTGTCATTTATTAAGCAACAAATTAGGAAAAGAACCCTTTGGTTGTGTTATGAGCATGATATGTCATTATCTTAACAGCTTAATCATAAACGCTGAACTGACGCCTGCAGAAAGCATTGAGAGTCGAGGATCAAGGTATAGTATTATGCCTTAACTGTAACCCCTGTTCGGTCCAACTCTCCGGCTAACTGGTTGAAGGTTGAAACAGTTTCCTCGCCCAGGACTCATCCTAAGATTCATCAGTTTCAACCGCCAAGATGCTTTCTTAGGGATACCTATTCGGATTCCTCTTCATCTATTGTCTTCTAGCCTTGATTCTCATTATTGTTGTTTGTTTTCTTTGACCTTTTAAATTTTAGTGAGAAAAGAATCAAACTTTTTCACATGCTCCATTCTTTCCTGTTTACATTTTCCGGTACACACATTGAAAGCAATTGAAACATAACGTCATGAATTCCAACTATCTTCTAGTTTACATAATTTCTTAAATTTTTTCCATGAGTAAGTTTCAGGAGTAAGCATTATCCAAAGATCCATGCAATTGAACTACCGGATTTAGTTCACCCCCTTCAGATTACACCCTTTATTCAGAACCTTGTTCAAAGGTCACGACGTATGGCTGCTTCAATCCAGTTTAAACCCTTTACATGTATGGGTATCCTTTTCTTATTGCTGATTGAATGCAAAGCTTCACTTATAAGTTATTTGACTCATAATTATACCTTTTATCTATCCTTTATATATAAAAAAATTAAAAATGTAGTTTTCACTCTCATTCCTTTCTAACATTCCTTTGGATTATGAGAGGAATTGAGGATTGTCCAAAACTAAGGAATGAAACTTTTAGGTCTTTAACGATAGGTTCATACCAAACATCAATTTTCATTCCATGCACATATCTCCAAACAAGCATACCCTAACTCTTTAGAGACAGTGGAGGTTTAATTTATGTAAGAGATGTCAAAAAGTAAAGAAGTTGGTGGAATAAGGTATAATAGGTGTTTGGCATGCATAAATAATTGTGTCTATCTTTTATGAAGGATTGAGAAGTTAATAAACAAAACAAGACAAGCATAAAAGTTGGTCCTAGATTAGTGTCGGATTTTTCACTATTTTACAAAGAAATTTATAAAATAAAGTCAGCACTAGTAATAACTTGGTGTTTGCACCAATTATATATTGACTCACAATGAATAAAAGTTAAAACCCACGTCGGTGTTAATGTTGGTTTTTAGGCATAACTTATAAAAATATGTTATTTCTCAAGTTTACATAGTCTAGGACCCTCCTTTTGTAACCTAGATATAAATACTTGTAGCTAATCTTTCTTGGTAATGAAGGAGGATTTACAACAAAATTAGAGGAGCCTGTGACACCCTCTCTTCATCTTTTATTTTACTCTTTCCTTTATATTGATATTTTTTTTTTGCTAATGTTTAGTGGTTAGAAATCCTAGTTAGGGTTAAGGATATAACTTATAAAGAATCTTCCAATTACGAATGAATGATTTGATTATTTTTTAGTTGAATTTATTCTCTTTGTTCTTAACTTGAGATTATATAGATTTAATCTTAAGGACTATATGAAGGACTAAAAGGAGAAATATAATTTATGTACTAATAGAATAGACATTTTAAAGCTAGAGAATGAAAGTATCCTAGACTTTACTAATAACCAAATAGATTAACTATGCTTAACGAATTTGATTGTTGAATTGCACACTAAGAGATGGTAATTGCCTAATTAGATGTACTTAGATGCCTTGAGAGACGGCATGGATACCTTTAGTTAATTTTCATCTTAACATAGATAATCAAAATTGTATGATAATTGGAATTACTTATAAGTGAAACCTAATATCCTAACATTTAATTAATTGGTTTTTCTTTACTGGTTATTTATATTGCTTTTGTTAGTTTAGTAGTATAATTCTTTCATCAAATCTTTATTTTTGTTTATTTGTTAGGCTATGATTAATAGATATAATGTTATAGTTCCATAAGGGATCAATACTATAGAAAACAATTTTATTAACATGTGCGCTTATAGATTTAGTCGAATAAAGAGTTTCTGTTTACTCTTGAAAAAATAATTTCTTGTAAGAAGGTTCCTCTTTGCCTTGTTAAAAAAATAGAAATAGTAAAAATTATAAAAAGGGTCTTAGATAATGGACATAGGCAAGGGTTATTAATCGAATCACTATAAATTAGTTTTTCTTTCTCTTTCCCTACACTCTTCAAATTTTTGTTAAATTATGTTAATGATTTATATTAAGTGTCCCCTAGGAGGTGGTTGAGTTGGTGGAGTGGCGAGGCATAGGACATGGGGCTAAAAGGACATGTGTTCAATTCTCTCTACCTACGCTCTCTCAATTGATCCTGTCGTACAGGGCTTGCCTAGTGCGGAGTACCCGGTTGGCATGATTTGCATGCTATTACGTCAATCTGGAGGCTTACTCAGTGTGCATCCAAAGGGCAGCGATTGCGAGTTCCTCCGTTAAAAAAAAGATTTATATTAAGCTATTTTACATTATATATTGATTCTTGTCAAATTACCATCATTATTGAGAAAATAATTTTTAATTTTATAAACACCAAATTCATCCTCTCCTAGGTGCCATTAGGGACCAATAAGTAGTACTAAAATGAATCTCTTTCTTTATAATTTCAAATAAATTTGAGTCATGACATATCTAGGTGCATCTTCACTTAACCAAGAGAACCAAAATACTAGTAGCACTTCTTCTTCTCCTTTTTTTGTCATGAACATGACTATCTCTATTAAGAAATAATAACAAAAATTTCTTGACGTATAAAATATTGACTTATAGGAAATTGTTTTAAATGGTCCGTCTATTCCTACTAAAGTTATAGATGATAAAAAGGTTCCCAAACTAAAAGAAGAATGAGATGATCAAAATAACAGATTAATTTCCTTGAATAGTAAGGCTATTCACATTTAATTTTGTGTATTGGAAAGAAATGAAATTAAAAAAGGCTTTATATATGAAACAATTCAAAAAAATTGACATACTTTAAAAGTTCCACTGAGGGAACAAATCACATAAAGAAGACCAAAGTGATCATACTATCACATTAATATGAACTATTTCAAATGAAGTATGATGACAACATATCTAGCAAACATACTTGACCTATTGATATTATTAATACCCTCAAAGGTTTATGGAAGAAAAATGCTAATATTAAAATAGTGAGAAAATTGCTTAGGTCTCTTCCAAAATCTTAGGAAGCCAATGGGATGGAGATCAAAGAAGTAAGATATCTAAATGTACTACTATTAGGGGAACTTATTGGATCACTGGTTGCCTATGAAATGAGTCTGAAGTAGACTAAACAAGAAGAGACAATGACTCTAAGGAGGAATAACTTAGCTCTCAAAGTTTTTAATAAGGATTCAAGTAAAAAAGAAGAGACATCGGCTAATGAAAGTGATGAGGAAAATATTTCCCTAATCATTAGAAAATTCTAGAAGTTTTTAATGAGAAAGAACCACAAAAAGATAAAGAATTTCAAGGGTCGTAACATAGATTTCAAAATGTAAATTAAATAATATTATTTTTTACATTATAGAAAACTTATACATGTTAAGCCTTAATGCCCTCTCCTTAAAGAAAATAAAAAGAGAGAGAGAGAGAGAAATGAAAAGAAGGAGAAGATGGTTAAAAATAAGAAGGCACTTAAAGCCTCCACTTGGGATAACACGTGTGATTCCAAAAGTGGAAAATTTAACGGATAAGCAACTTACATGTGCTTAATAGCTAAGGATGATAATGGGATATTTAAGAAAAAAAGGAATAAATAATATATGGAAAATCGCCAAAAATTTGATAGGTTATCGTTAGCTTACAAAGTTAATCCCCTACTTAAATTGATTTGTAGTATAGTGAAGCAAGTGTATCGTCCCACATAGATCAAAACATAAGGAAGATTTTTTTACTTTCAAGCAAATTATGCGTGAATGTCAAAAGAGAAAATAGAAGTTGAATGCAAGATATAGAACCAGATTGGAGGCTTTATTTGCTAGCATTAAAAGTGAACAAGAAAATAAAGGAGATGACTTTATGTAAGTTTAGAAAAATTAAAACAAAGTCGAAAGTTTTCAAGAGAGAAATTGTTAAGAAAGTTTGAGTAAAAAGTTCAGATTAATTAAAGACCAATTGCAAAGGTTTTCACTAAATCCTTAGGTTGTTTTTAATCATT
>JANZLX010000005.1:35131776-35142115 GCA_025531955.1 Erythroxylum orinocense
TAATAGCCTCAACAATTGGAAAAGAGAATTTAGTTCATAATTCTAACTAAAACAAAGCTAAAAATCATAATAGAAAATATATTGCAGAATTTGGGTATAAGGAGAAGAAAAGAAGAAAATCAAACTAGGGTTCTACCTAGGGAGAGAGAGAAAACGTATAAGAGAAAGAAAAGAAGAGAAATTACATCCAAAGAAGAGAGAAAACGTGAATCCCTCCAAAATAATGCTAAAGGACCCTATTTATATTGGAGGAGGTCTTGTAAGAGAGGGTTTCTTTTCCAAGTAAAAGTAGGTCTTTCTTTCCTTGTAAACATAGGATCTTTACAAGGAGATGATTTCTTTTCCAAGTAGAAGTAGGTCTTTCGTTCCTTGTAGAATTAGGATCTTTACAAAGAGATGATTTCTTTTCCAAGTAGAAGTAGATTTTTTTTCCTTTCCTTGCCAAATTAAGACCTTTACAGAGTAGGACTTTTTTTTCCTAAAAATTAGAAATCTTCATTTCTACCAATCTACATATCCCTTGACCGTCTAGATTGTTCCTGGATTCATTTCTTACAATGGCGAACAAGAATCTTCCAAAATGTAGAAATCCTAGTTGAAGTAGGATTTCTTATAGGATTAGGATGATCTGCTACTTTGGTCACCTTAAGGTATTTCGACCTTCTCACTCTGAAAATGACATCCAAAAGTCCTAAATCTCCCTCCTTAGCATGATTTTCTTCACTGGCCACCTAAAACACCTGAAATGATAAAATCAATGTAAGCCACGTGATTTAGACATCAAATGAGAATAAAAATTAAGTGTAAAAATACAAAAAGATAAGAAAACATGAGTGCATCAATGCTCAAGGAACATGACCGGTGATGCATCCTAATTTTTAATTTGTTAAAGACAAATATGGAGGATTCATCACATTTAGAGACAATATCAAAGGTAAGAATAGCACTGGAAAAGTTGGCAAGGAAGATTACACTATTATTGATAATATGATGTTAATTGATGGATTGAAGCATAACTTATCAAGTATGAGTGAGCAATGTGACAAATAGTACGAAGTATTTTTTAAGGAAAGATATGCATTGTATCTAGACTAGTTGACAAAAAAATGATATTTTAAGGAAAGAAACAAGATAATATATATCCAATAGATGTTGATAATTTCTCTAACCAAAATATAAAATGCTTAATGTCTATTAGTGAAATGCATGGATTTAGTATATGAGGTTTAGACATATAAGCATGGACCTTATTTCCAATCTCAATTCCAAGCTACTTATTAGTGGAATTTCAAGGTTTAAATTTGAGAAAGATAGGATTTATGGATCTTGATAAATGGGAAAAAATTCTAAGAGCTCATTATAAAGCAAAATGTGGTAATTTCACTAGACCTTTGTAATTATTTTTCATGGATTTATTTTGTCCAACTAAAGTTGCTAGTTTAGGTGGTAAATTTTATACTTTGTTTTCATAGTTTATGATTTTATTATATTTACATGGGTTATTCTCTTAGCAAGCGAAGACAAATGCTTTGCTGCATTTTTTAAATTTGTAAAGAGAGTTCAAAATGAAAAAGAACTCTCTATTGCATCAGTTAGGCGTGATTATGGTAGCGAGTTTGAGAATGAAACATTTGAAGCCTTTTATGAATATAATGGTATCTTTAAAAAAAATTTACTCTAAGGACCCCTCACCAAAATGGAGTTATGGAGAGAAAAAAATAAAACATTGCAAGACATAACTAGGATCATGATAAATTGATATAATATTCTTAAAAGATTTTACAGAGTCGTAACTACTATGTTACATTTTTAATTGATTTTAGATAAGAGATGTAGGAAAACCAACTATGATCTAATCACAAACATAGTGAAAAATATAAAATTTAACAATTTCGCAATCAGGTATCAATAATTTAATAACTTGAAAACATAAGTCGTAAAAGCTAATTGAATCATATAATTTGAGTTCTAGCCAAAACTCTTTCCAAAGGTGTCAACCATGAGCTGTTTAAGTATCCAGCCTCTAACTATATCCATATAGCAAAGAAAGAGAACTTAATATTTAAGAGGGATAAGGAGTGCTAGCTCCCTTATGCTTATTTCCTATCTATAGAAAACATTATGGTTTTTTATTTCTTATTAAAATTAAAACTCCTAATTATAATTAAAGTTAAACTCTAATTATAATTATAATTATATTTTAATTTTAATAAAATATCTCATATTTGATTTTTGAAGTTTCTTAAACTTCATAATTAAGTATATCTTAATTTAAAATAATTTTTCTATTTTTAACTACTCTTTATGTGTGACCCATTAGGTTCCTAATATATTGGCAATGATTATAAATTATAATTCTAATTCATAATTAGAATTAGATAAATTAAAACTTCTTTTTAATTTATATTTAATTCTCCAGTTACACTATTTATAATTATAGATCAAGATTAACATTTTAAAACTTGTCACGACTGCCTAAATATAAGAAATGTAAAATGGTTTCACCCAACTTGTCTATACATGGTTATGATATATCATTTAATCATTTCGTTATCCAATGTTCTAATTAGACATAGAGTATGAATTTAGTTTCTATTCTTATAAATCCAGTCATTACTAATTAGTAATTGATTTATAATTGATATTTAAAAGCACTTTTTAAATTTCAATTCACTCTAGCTAGAGAATTCCTTGAATCACTATTAATCAAAAACTTTGAAACATTATCTGCAATGATTTTACAGTGACAAATCCTTTATTAACTTATTCAGTTATCTCTATATGGTCCATACTATCTCTAAGTACTACCGACTGAGCTACCATGATTAGGATAGGACCTAAGTAGCATCAAACATAGTAATTTCACACATGAGAGACTTTGCTAATCTCATATATAAGTATCTATTATACAATCATCATAATAAAGAAATAGACACATAAGTAATATTCTATTTGGAATCCATATAATTGGGTTAATTCAGTGAACTTATTTTTTTTAAACACCTACCTGTTTGTTTAAGTATCTTTATATTTTAATTTCTGATATCAATTACTTTCTTTATAAGAAAGAAATAAAAAAATGTGCTAGTTTTATTGTTTCATTAATATCTTGTCTTGATGAAACTATAGCTAGGAAAAATTTAGCAATAATACATAAATGCAAATTGAATATCATAATTATGATGTCATTATAATTTTAATTGCACAGTAATTATTCCAAGAATTTTAACTTTGCTATTAAAATATCAAATGAAACTAATAAAATACATAAAGATAAAGAATACCTTTATTAATTAAAATAATAATGTAATACATAAAATTGTAACCAATCGATTGGCCATAACGACATAAACTAACAATCTCTCACTCAAACTAAAGCCAATCACCTATATATATATAATGTCATATCCATCTATACATCTCTTATATGATGATGGCTTAGTGAGAGGATTTGTAAAATTATCTTCAGTTGGAACTCGCTCTAATATTATGTCTTTCTACTCCACTATCTCCTTAATCAAGTGGAACTTTCTGAGTATATCGTTGGACTATTGACAAGACCTTGGTTCATTTTCCTATGTAATGGAATCATCGTTATCATAGTACAATATAATTGGTTCAATAATGCTAGGACCACTCTAAGTTTAGTGATGAACTTTTAGATCTAAAGTACTTCATTTGTCGTGTCCGACACAAAAATGTAATCTACTTCGATAATAGAATCCACAATAGTTGGTTGTTTTGAACATTTCCAACTTGTCACTTTACTATTCAAAGTAAAAATGTACCCTGACTGTGATATGCCATCATCTGGATCAAACTAAAAACTAGTATATGAATACCCGTAAACTCCTATTTCAACTCCTCTATAAACTAAGAAAACATCTTTAGTCCTTATTAAATACTTTAAGATATCTTTCATAGCTTTCTAGTGACCGTCACTAGAATTGGTTTGAAACCTACTCATTATGTTTGAAGTATAAGGGACACCTAATCTAAGACATATCATCACATATATGATTGATCCAATTATCGAAGCATATGGAATGCAATCCATTTTATCTCCTTATTCTTTTGTTTTAAGACACTATACAATATGGGTAAGAGTACCTCTTAGAATTCTCCGTGTTAAACCTCTTTAGCGTTTTATCTATATACATAGATTAGGATGACCCAAGCAACCTTTTTGATCTATCTCTATAGATCTTTATTCCTAGAAAATAGGATACTTAAACTATATCTTTAATGGAGAAGTTCTTAGATAAACAAATGTTTATAAATTGAAACACCGGTATGTCATTTCTAGTCAACAATATGTAATCCACATACTACACTCCCACTAACCTTCTTATAAACACATATTTCATCAACATTTTTTATAAAATCAATGTCTTTGCTTGTCTTATCAAAATGGATGTTTTAACTCTATGATGCTTACTTAAGTCCATAAACAGACTTTTACTACTTACATACTTAATTAGGAAATCTCTTGAATTCAAAACTCTCAGGTTATGTCATTACATATCCTCATGCAAATTCTTATTGAGAAATATTGTTTTGACATACATCTACTAGATTTCATAATCATGATATGTAACTATAGCTGATAAGATCCTAATGGACTTGAGCACAATTCTAGAGAAAAGTTTCATCAAAATTAACTCCTTGTTTTTCTATTGTAACCTTTAGCCATTAGCTTTGCTTTACATATATGTATATTACCATCTATGTCAATTTTTAACTTAAAAACCCACTTGTGTACTATAGGTATAGTACCATTAGGAGCATCCACCAAAGTCCATACATGGTTAGCATATATGGATTCTATTCTAAATCTCATGGTTTCATGACGTTTTAAAGAATCAATTTTGAACATTGCATCTTAAAATGTAGTAAGGCTAATCATCCATCTTCAATACATTGTCTTTCCCCTTTTTAATACGTACATCTCACCTAATGGAGGGCTAATGTATCTATGTCACAAACTATGTGTCCTTTGAACCATTAGCTGTATATCATATGCATAAACTTAAGGTTTCTTATTCCATCTGGATGTGAATTTGTGATTCTTGGACTTCTCTAAGTTCTACCTTACTTATACTACTTTCCTTAAGAAAAAAAATTATTTCCATGAATGTAATATGTCTTAAGGCAAACACAATTTGCTCAATAAAATTGATGTCTAATACTCTCTATCAAAGACCCCTATAAATTTGTATTTATTTAATTTATCTTGAAGTTTAATAGATGTTGAACGCTTCACATAAGCATCACATCCCTAAATCATTAAGTGTGAAAACTTTGGTTTACTATCACTCTATATCTCATATGATATCTTGTTAACTTATTTGGATGGAACTTTATTCAAAAGGTAAGAGACATTTTGAAGAGCATATCCGAAAAGTAGATAGGATTATATGGCTCATCATTGAACGTACTGTATCCAATAAAGTACAATTTCTCCTCTCTATCACTCCATTATGTTATCGAGTTCTAAGAGGAGTCCATTGTGAGAGAATCTCATTCTCTTTCAAGTAACTAAGAAACTCATAGTCCAGGTATTCACCACCTCAATTAGATCTAATTATCTTAATACCCTTGCTAGTTTATTTCTCAGCCTCAAGTATAACTTCTTTAAACATGTCAAATGATTCAGACTTTTGTTTTAATAAGTATACATAACCATATCTAGAATTATCATATGGGAATGTAATAAAATATGAGTTTCTACCTCCTGTGCGAGTTGACATAGGGTCACATTTTTTTGAATATATAAGTTCTAGTAACTCACTTACACACTCTCGCTTTCCCCTAAAGGATAATTTATTCATCTTTCCCAACAATCAAAATCAACAAGTTTCATATGATTCACAATCAAAAGGATACATATATCATTTTTATGTAACTTTAAGATACTAGTTTCATTGATATGACATAATATACAATGCTATAGATAAGATGGATTGTGGTCACTTTGTTTTTCTTACTATTTATGTTAAGGATTGGCCTTTCACGATCTAATTCATACAAACCATTTGTAAGTAATCCAAATATATAATAAACATTGTCTTTATAAAAAGAATCACTCTTATTGTTAATAATAAAGACAAATCATTCAAATTTAAATAAGAAATAGAAATGATGTTTCTAATAATAACTATAACATAATAACAATTTATTAGTTCTAGTTTAAGGCTAAATGCAAAGATATACTACAAGTTCCTACAGCTAATGCAACAACTCTTGCTTCATTGCCAACTTACATGTCCAATTAGCTTTTCCTTAACGTTCTACTTTTTGTTAACATTTACATATTATTACAAATATGAGAACCACGTCCATTATCGAATACCCAAGAACATGAAATAGAAGGAAAAAGATTGATCTCAATTATAAATATATATGAAGAAGTAGCGATTTATCTCAATCATAAATATGCACGACGAAGTAGCTTCCTCACACTTCTTATCTTTCTGGTTAGCAAGACAAATTCTATAATTCCTCTTCTAGTGTCCATTATCTCCAACAATGTAAATATGTGCCCTTATCATTGTTCTTTTTTTATGTCATCTTTTGGCGCTACTAATTTAATAGAAGCCTTATATTTCTTATTCTTATTCTTCTTAGAGCTCTTTTCATTGCTCTTGGAAGAATCCTCTATAAGGACATAACTAGATTCCTTCTTAAAGGATCCCTCTTTAATCTTAAGTATATTCAGCAATTTATGAAATGACACATCCTTTTGATTTATATAAAAGTTTAAAATGAACTATGAAAAGCTCAAACTAAGAAGTTAATGAATGCTTAACTAATGGTTCAAATATAACCAAATTGGCTTAATTTTTTTAATATAGTCAATCATCCTCAGTACATGCAACTTAACTAAAGATCCTTCTACCATCTTGCATTGATATAATGCTCTAGAAATCTCATGACTTTCCACCTTATTTTATTAATGTAAATGGCCAAAAGAAAGATGTAAGATACAAGAAATTTTTGTATGTTTTTAATATACATGTATATAATTTTTTCAGTTTCCTCTACAATATGCATTTAACTTTTTAATATGTCCAAATATAAATTATTCATCTACATTAGCAAAGAATCTATTGGACAAGCTATAATAGTAACTTATAATATGTTATGAATTTGGTAATAACAATTCCATTACATTAGCTTTAAGAATTTTATTTTTCTATGTATTTTTATATAATTAATCTTTTAGAGTTGACTATTAACTTTTTATAGCTAAGTAATGAAGTTACATATCAAAATTTTATTTTTGATATAAAGTATCAATTTAATTTTAACATATGCATTTATTTATTTTTATAGATAAGGGGGAATTTAAAAACTGTTAAATAATTTAGTCTCTTCAAAAAGATTCGATGATCCTGTTTAGGCTTCTATTAGATTGGTTCCAAATTGAAGAATCATACTATTTGTTTATATTGTAACAAATGCTTGAAATGTGGCAGAATCACCATATTAAAGAAACATTTAATTGGAATCAAAGGTAATATGAAGCTTCATAAGAAATCTAGCCATAATATGAAATGACAAATTAAAATTTTGCTTGAAGAGTATCAAAATGAGGGGGGGGGGGGGAAGAAGGCAGAGATTAAACTACGAAATTGGTAGTAGAAGCTCTATTTGTAGAGGTCAAGCTAAATATTGGGAATGTTAAAGGTGGTATTCCTACCAATTAGAAGGGATTACTGCAATTAAAGTAAGGAACAAAGAAGACATGTGTCTAATTTTTTAACTCTATGAACAATTCTTGGATCTCAACCTTCAATTCATAGTACCTTATGATCTAACAAAGTAACTCACGATGCAAACATGACAATGACTAAATGGTGGCATGATGTATATATATCATTCAATGTTGCTCAATATTATTATCACCAACTTATGGTAAATGTTATTGCCTCTTACAATCTATAATATAAAGCTCCTTCAATTAATGACTACAGAGGTGATTTATAAGCAGCTCTATTTGTGAAATAAAAAGCTATTTCAATAAAAGAAAAATGACTTAGGCAATTTATGGATGTTTAATCACGTACTCATGTGTGATAGTTAGAGAGTATATTATTAATTTTTAGTTTATTGTGCTAAAGGATGATGTTTTTAAAGTCTATTAATGCATCTGATCTTGTAAAAAATGATAACACTCTACTTGAGATATTTGATGAAGTTGTGAATGCAGTTGAGGCCAAAAATGTTGCATATTTCATCACCAATAATGATGTTGCTTATAAAGCAGTTGAGAAAAGGTTACAGTGCATGTATAATTCTTGTAATTAAGCTCCTTGTGTTGCATTTTGCATTATCCTAATGTTAGAAAATATAAGGGATGCTTGATACTTTCTTATCATTGATAAAATTATGCATAAAGCAAGAAAATTGACTAAGCTTATCTATAATTGTGCACAGATTCTGAATTTGAAGAGAAAGGATTTCACCAATTGTAAGAATTTATGTCGTTCTGCTATTATAAGATTTGTAACTAATTTTTTATCACTTCAATGTTTTGTTCTAATGAAGAAGGAGCTAAGAAAAATATTTATAAGTGATAAATGAGTTGCATCTCAGCATGTCAAGTCCAATATTGGAATAAATTTTTTTAGAAATATATTTAAAGGTCAAGAATTTTGGTCTTAATATTAATTTATCATCCGAGTTTATAAACTTTTTGTTAGAGTACTTCATTTAGCTAATAGTGATAAGAAGGTAAAAATGTGTTACTTTTATGATGCTATGGAAAAGGAGAAGGAAACAATTAAGGTCAATATGAAAAGCAGGCCGTCTTTGTTCATATATCTCTTATATTACAGTCATCAGTAAAAGATAGGAAAGACAACTTTACTCTTTGTTATTTACTATTGAGGCATTTTAAATCCTAGTGTCTATTTTAGATTAAGTTTTATAACGAAGGCTAAAGTTAATTCTATCACAACAACTATTTTACATTAGATGATGCAAAATCTCCTTAACTTATAAATAAAGGCATACAAGGATGCATGTTATAATTTTAGGATGCCTATTCTAATTTGTCAAAGAGACAAATTTAAAATAGGTATAAATTTCTTGACTTTTTTATTTGTTTAAAATTAATCATCACTTTATTTTCTTTATAAGATTACTTTCATTGTGCTACAATTACTTGTGGGGCCAATTTGAAAATGATATTTTTGAATTGCAAAGGTTGGTAATTCAAATTTTAAGTCAATGTGTGAGTACAATTAGGTGTGAAAGGAATTGAAACGCATTTAAATTTATTCATTCCAGAAAAAGAAATAGATTGGAACACAAAAGATTAAATGATTTGGTCTTTATTTAATACAACTTCAAGTCATTATTAAGTTTCATATAATTTCTTGTAATTTTTAAATTTTATTTGATTATCAGAACTCTCAATAGAATGAATAGTTCTATATCTTATTTACCTTGACAATATCGATCTTTTAGCGATTTTTAAGGAACCAAGTTTCATATTTGAGAGTGACTTAAAAGATAGTCTTAAATGAGAAAATATTGACATGTTATTTGACACAATAAGTTTGAATAATGGTGATAATGAGACTCTTTTCAATGATAAAGGTTTTGTGTCAAATGAAAATTATGCTAATTTAATTTGTGCAGATATGTCATTGATTGAAATTCCACGTTTTTCATTCTTTCTCTTTTTTAATTTGATTTATATTTGATATATATGTTAAAAAATATATATGCAATATAAATATAAAACTTTTAATAAGTATTTTGGTTTTTGATTTCACTTCCACATTTATGTGTTCCTTAGTATGAACTATTATATAATGCGTACAGACTTCTATGGTTCTTAAATGTGATATTTTTATGTAATTATTCTTTATTATATGGTGAAAATGTAACATTTTTAAGTATTTTTTTACTACTTATAGTTTTATATCTATATGAGAATTAAAGATCTCCTTTACTAATTGTGATTATAGTTTATATGAGAAATATGTGAAAAGTAATATTGATAAAAGTAAAGAGATAGTTGATATATTAAATTTATATTATTATAATTTTTGAGATAGGATTAAAATAAAATTAAAAATAATATAACATAATATATTAAGAAACTATTTTATCATTTTATAAAATTTGAGAAAAATATTTTATATATATGGATACCAATATTGTGTTGTAACAAAACCAAATGTAATATTAAGTCCATTTCGATATTCATGCCACTAATAAAAAGATAAGTGTTAAGTCAAATTGACTTAACGAGTTAAACAGTTTTGATGACAAACAAAGAATCTGATAAATGAAAAGTACATAAAATACATCTCAACAAAAGACA
>JANZLX010000005.1:35157497-35173694 GCA_025531955.1 Erythroxylum orinocense
CGTTGTTTGCGACGTTTGCATTGACGTCGAAGATAGTGTTCTACGACGGCAATTTTCCTTTACCGACGTTTAAATAACGACGCAAAAGACCTCCTTTTCTTGTAGTGTAAATAATTCAAACTTAAATTTGTGACACTAAAAAACATCTAATAAATGTTACAATAGGTTTACGACTGAGAATCTAGTAAATCAAAATGAAGTAAAATTGGCATTTGAATAGCGTAATTGTAAACAAAAAAACTAGGGAAAGAATTTACGTGAAATAATGATATCATCCAGATATGGTAACATGATTTTTTGTGTAAAGAAGTGATTATTTATGTAGAAAAGCTATCAGTATGTTTAACTTAATTGGTACTAAGTAATTTTATAACAAAAGTGGAAGAGAAGTTGATTACATGTATGTCAATATTGGCTCTGATCTCTCAAAACCATTATAATTTGGACATCAACATTCAGATTATGAATAGATAGTCACTAGCATGTTACATATTTTAATCACTTCATTCTTTAAAGTGATTAGACCTTTTCCAAATGCATAGGGTTGTAAGAGCAGTTTCAATCATTACACTATCCTTTTCTTATAATGGTTGTAACTTTTACTTAGATTAACCACATTTCCATGTCAAACTTCGACACAGATGCATAAGGGATTATCATCAGCCATGGTTTTCAAGCTTTTATTCTAATACATACTAGAGGGCTGGCTATTGATCTTCCATTTTTAGTTATTTCTTAAGTTAGAAAAATAATCTTCCTTTTCTAATCGTTTCACTACATCAAATGGTAATGTAAAGGGTGTCCTTTTGCTATTAGGCTAATTCAATCCAATCCAAAGTTGAAATGAAAGAAAAAGTTGATCATGTGATAATAGGAATAAAGATAGCAACTAATATGGCTTCTTTATAATAAAAGACATAACTAAATCATAAGACCATCCAAAACTACTGGATGTCTATGAATAGGATTTGTTAGTTTACTATTTGGATTTCGTTTTTATTTTCCCCTACTTCCAACTAGTTCTACTCAGCTACTTGAATCCTTCCATTTTTGTCTTTTCTGGGTCTCCTAGGTGTCTCTTTCACCCCTTCAATGGTATGTTCATTATTGGTCTTCCCATGCTCCAAGCATTCAGATTCTCCACAGTAATTGTCTCTGTCCCATTGTTAAATAAAAACAAGTGAGCCTTGTTGAACACAGCAAGTGTTGGATATACCCTAGATGTCACCACAGTTTTGCCTCCAACACCAAAGCTTTCCACTATTGAATGATCAATCTACAAGTGAAAATGATAGGAAAGTATATCATCATATAGTTTGGACAAAATGGTGATATAAATAAAGATAATGATAACAAGACTCTTTTACCAAACTCCTAAGAGAAAGCTTGTTGGTTGATAAATCAACGTCGATGAACCCTGCAAAGGACGGTTTGTATAGACCCGCTCCCAAAGATGAACTGTTAAAAAAACAAATGAAATTAAGCTGTTAAAAGTAAACAACAAATGACATTGAGGCACACAGAGTGATGAGAGCAGGATTGAGTACTAATATGTTGGGAGTTCCAGACAAACCTTCTTGCATCAGAGCACAACAAGACCTTATGCTTCTCTATATCCTTGAATATCCTGAAGAAGACAGGAGTAAATTCTTCAAGGTTTCCCGAGGCCAATGTCAACAGTCCAAATGGCCCGAGCCCTCCTTGTTTGTGTGAACCCCTTCGGGCACAAACATCTATAGCAGGAAGCTTAGCCCAATTAGGGTCAAAAGGCTCAGCTTTTTTCAAGCTCGGAAATGAAAAGGTAACATCAACATCAGCCTATGAACAACATCAATAAACATTGTATCTTCTTAACTTAGTGTCAAGTCAATTCGACAAAGTTGAATTTCAAGTGTGACGGGCAAACCTGGATAGCGGTGATTCCTTTAACTTCAACGTGATCTCCCAAGTTCAGTTTTTTGTTGAACAAGTGTACCTTTTTGCGTCGTAGAGTCTCTATCTCTTCAATAGGCCATTGAACTAGTTGTTTTCCTTTTGGATCCAACCACAACTTTCTTGGAATGCTCTAAAACAATGCAAAATCCAACAAAAAGTTAAATATTTTGTTAAACATTACAAACATTCCTTGCGCATATTTGATAGAGAAAAACACTTTTAGTAGCTTTTTACCTGAATTCCAGCCCATCCCTTGGCGGTATCTGCAGCAGCACTATCTGATTCATTGACCCAACCCCACAAAATCCTTCTTTTTTTTACTGGGTCATAGAATGTCTTTGAAGCATAAAAGTTTCCATAATCAAGTCTAAGTCCATCCCATCCATCAACTGAGGTGTTATCAGGAATATATCTATCCTTCTTTCTATCATAGGTACCTATCGTATAGTACTCATATCTTGTTAAGTCTAGGCTAACCTTAAGGACGTGTTTCACATTTGTACAAGTAGCTGATGCATCCAAACCTTTTTGACTCGAGATAAGAACTGGGAAAAAATCTGGGCATTCCCACATACCCGTATTTGCCTTGGAATGTAAAGGGTGCCTGGCCTTGACCCATTTCTTAAAGTCCTTACTTCTGTACAAATATGCAATGCCTCTACTCTTTCTCCTGCTGCCAACCAATATTTTCCAGTGCCCATCAACTCGCCAAGCAGTGGTGGGGTCACGAAATGCACTAGCATTCACTTCTTTATCCGGGTCAACGATTGGATTGTCGTCAGGCTTAACCCATTTTCTGAGATATGGGTCAGACAGATTTGCAGGTATTGCATAGTTTTGAACCTGACGTTGCTTTGAGTCAATGCCAGTATAGAGCATTATAGGTTTATTACCAGGTAGTATGGTGGCTGAGCCTGACCAACATCCTTTGATATCAAACGGCTTGGTTGGATAAATAGCAGGCTCTAGTGATTTCCAGTTCACTAAGTCCTTTGACACTGAATGAGCCCAAACTATGTTGCCCCATACTGCACCTTTGGGATTGTATTGGTAAAATAAATGGTAAAGCCCTTTATAGTACATAGGTCCTGTCAAAAGTTTGAATAGTGAAAAAGCACTGGACTAGATTAGTACTTCAGACATGATTCAATTCAAAAACCAAAATGCCAGAGAAGCTTACCATTGGGATCTGTTCATGAATTTGTCCATCCCGTAAATTTGAGCATCCAGATCATACATGATGTAACACAAAGGAAGCGGAATGAAAATGTTAGTGATACGTACTAAAGGATTTTATTAACACAATATCCAACATATTGTCATGCAGATAGTTAATTTTAATTCTAATAGGAGAATCAAGGTCACTTTTGACTACAGATTAGTTAAAGTAAACTAATCTTGATCAATTAACATGTTTAAAAGTAATAAACATTGCATCTCAAAACAATCTTTTTTCCTAGTCAAACAGCATTCCATCCCATTACTAGAAAACGTATTTTATGGTTCACAAAAAACCAGAAAAAGGAAACGTTAAAACAGTCAAAATTTATGTGGCTGCCAAGTAGACGTACAGTAATTTTATCTAACTGATATGCTATCTCATACAAACTAGTCTCAGTTGACAGTAGAAACCCTATCCAAAAGCAAAGCTTTTGTTACTGAACGAACTAAAGTACCGAACCGAGTATAAAAATGGTGGAAGGAAAATAAATTGCAATGCGTGATATGTGTTTTAGAGGAAATTTTGTGGCTTAGATTAGTGAAGGGTCCGAATACCCTAAAGAATATGGTTCGGTGACTTGTGGAGGAACAAACGCGATAAACACGACTCATGTTAATCTCTTCTTTCGATGTGCGTCACTCAGAAAAATAAAACAGGTAAAGTAGAACTGTAAATTTGCCAGCATCAGAACATGCAAACATAACAAAACAAAAACATAAAGCAGACAAGATGAGCCAATTGGTTGGTTCAAAGAAACAGCCACTGGTGAAACTTCAGTGGCAGTTGCTGGACCAAAATGATTTTCAAAGCCAACACATATACGTACACAATCGGTAGACAGCAGACACATAAATGTATATATATACAATGCATGAGGAAAAGAAAAGGATTAACGTACCATTAATCCAGTTCATAGGAGGCTGAAAGTGATAGCCAGTTCTATGGAGTTGCTGCACCTTAACAGCTTTCAAGGATTGTAAGTCTGGATAAATTCTATGAGACCCCTCCACCACGCCATTGTCATTCAGAATCACGACAGCAAAAGCAAGCAACGCTAAAAGAGAGAGAAACTGTGGAGCAGCCATGGAGAAAGGCAATGAAAAACCAAAACTTTACGGAATTTTCCTTAAATCTCAGAGGAATCAACAGAAAGAGATTTTGAAAATGGAGGATATATTGTTGGTGTGAAAGGAATGATGCTATGTGTATGCGTATTTATAAGTATGTTGAAGGGTTGTGGTAGGCTAATTTTGGAACGCAGAAGCAGAAGAGAATGAAATAGAAGTGGGCACTTTGGGGTGGGGACGGAGGTGAATAGTAGATAGTAGAAACTGACGGTGACAATGCAAATAATGGATTCTCAATTTCACCCGAAACGATAAAAACACCATTTAAATTAGCGATTTGCTTGAGATAGTTCAACTTTGAATGTACTACTTATCCATTTCCTTCTTCCCAACCTGTCCATGTATCACATCACATGCTGCACTATCTCTCACAAATCCCCCAGCCCGACATCTTAGAATATATGTTGGATAAGCTTTGGAAACGTATGCAAAAATAGTCTTGAACTCAGTTAAAAGTAATTTCTCATTTCCAAAGTCATTAAATTGTTGTAGATTTCTCTATATTTGGATTTATTGCATCGGATTAAGCATTGACTAATTGTAATTGATGACCATTTTGCTAATTAACATCCGAATTTGATCTTTATCTGCAATTTATCGCTTTTCAATTGACTTGTTCCAATTTCCAAATTCAACTTATCGGCCGATGATAATTATAACTAACACATTCTTTAATTTCCCTTTAATTACAAACCAGAATGAAAGTTGTCAATTACAAAGAAAAAGTTGAAGTCCATTCGGATTACTCGTTCAAAGATTTTAGCAGGATCTTGCTCAACCATCTTGGAAGATAATTAATTGACTTTTGTGCATATTTTCCCTTTTATCTAATAATAATATTGATGACTAATGAGAGTCATTGGCTTAATCATGAGATGTAATTAACTTGGCGAGACCGTATATATGTCCCTGTTTCTGAAAGATCAAGTACTGGTTAGTGTTATGAGTTGCAGGATTAAAAGCTTAAGTAGTATTAATACGAATAAGAGCACGACAGAAACTATTTAAAAAGCTTAGTAATCATAAAGGAGCTGGGTTGGAAAAGCAACGCAAGTCCAAAAGTAGTTCTATGCCTGCTTTAATTGTAAAAATAATTATAATTGATCCCAATTATAGTAACCATTCCTATTTTTATTTATAAATTCAGTAAAAAAGTATTTGTTTGAGTTTTTATTCTTGGTTTCTTCCAATTTTTATAATTTATAAAAATCATAAAAAGTGATTTTTTATTTTTGCTTTTGTTTTTATAATCTAATTTAATATTAAATAAAATTAATTTAACTTAAGATCATATATTTAATTATTTGGAATTATGAATAATTTAAATTTTAATACTTTAAACTTTATAATTAATTTTTAAAAAAATAATTTAATTAAAAATTACTAATAAAATATATAAAATTTTAGACAAAATTTCTTTAATAATAAAACAACCCAAAAAAACTGAAATCACACGATCTTAAAATCTTATTATGGTCCCATCCCATCGGTGTAGTTGACAAACTGCGTGTACTATTCTATCCTTTTAATGGCGAGGAAGAGGCTCGTGAGAAAGAAACCCAAAGTTGAAATCCACGTAGGTGAGATTCCCTCTTTGGGTGGACAATTGGTGATGTATGTCCGTATCATAAATGGTCCCATGATTACACCAAGCCTAGGCACAAATGGGTATGTCTGTCGATCACATACACTAAAATGGGGTTGTAGCGTTTCATGCACATCACACAAACCAGAATGCTATCTCGGGCATAGCTAGCAGACTTACAGCACTGACGGGCATTCTAACATACATTAGAACAAGCCGACAAGACAGATATGAAATATGTCACCAAACGCTCCCAATTTGATGATGTACCTAATAGGCAAATATTGATGGATTCTTGACAGATTTCAGTGCTCAAAAAAGGTCTCGTCAGTGCTATGTAGACAGCTCGATATACTCTATCTTACAACATTAAGACAAGAAACCTTAAATAGTATACATGTATGCTACCTAGGAAAAGATTGGTTTGGTTAGTTTTGAGAACTAAAGAGATGAGATGATCGTGAAACTCCTAGTAATACTTTGCCTTCAATAGCATTCGAGCGTTTGGCATCCTAGTTGCTAGTAGTGATTCTTGTGACAAAATCGCGAAGCCATATAGAGAAGATTCTAAAGATAACGTGTCAGCGGTGTAAGGTATTTCGTGACACTTTTTAGGATCGAAGATGCACTGAACATGAAAGTTCCAAAAATTAACAAGATGAGAGAGACATAGTGGGTCGAAAGCTTTTCTCGACTTTACTTGAGTTTCAACCTAACCTGTTCATTTTTTTTTCTACCCCAAAATGGATTCGTATTGGTGCATATATCGATTTAAATGAGTCGAAGGTACCAAGTTTATGTTCAAAAATAGTTTTATAGTGTGTGGAACACTCAGATTTCTTATGTCGATTAAATGGTCACGTCTAGAGGTGAGCATTATTCGGACCGACCCAATTATCCAGCTCAGTTTAAATTAATTTGGGTAAGAAAATGTTAAATTTTAGGTAATTCAGGCCGGCCTGGGTATTATCTGAATTATTTTCGGGCCGAGACGGATAACTCCAAAAAAATTCGGGCCAACCTGATTACTCGAATTAGGTTTAAAAAAATTATGAAAATACATTTCGTTATTTTTCTTGTAGAATTAACAAATTAATTATGCTAGTTAATTAAAATATTTGGTTATATTATTAGTGAATTCAACTATTTGTTGAGATATGAGGATGCAATTCAAGTATTTAGATATTTTGTGTAATTTTTGAAAGAGAACCAAACAAAATTTCGGGTAATTCGGACCGATTGGAACAAAATATCAGGTAATTCAAGCCGGGTAAATTCTGGTTTCGTAATTTCAGATTTGAGCCGGATAAGTTGAAAAACAATTTCAAGTAATTCGAGTCGGATCCGAACAGTGAAAATTGAGCCCGATTTATCCAAATGCTCACCCCTAACCACGTCCAATAAATATTTTCAAATGTCTTATGTAGACGCTAATTGAATTGCACAATTTTAATTATCAACGTTTCATTATGTCCTAAACACAAAAGGTATAGATTCAATCGTTGCCTCCAACATTCCGTTGAATCATTCTGTGGTTAAACAGCATTCCAGCAAAAGATCTTGTACGAGTTCCACCCAATTTTCATGACTAAGTGCTTGGAAGTGACAAGGATCTGTAATGCAAGACAACGCATGCCCTCCAATTTTCACCGGTTCTTCCCAATTGCTTTGCTTTAGTCAGGTACGAGAAAAGTCTACCAGCAAGTTCTGTTTCTAGTACCCAAACCAGCATGACTCCGTTTGCGTAGGGACAGAAACTTCATAACTACAACCAAGGTTTTGGACCTAACTTAACTAACCCAGAAGTTGGGCTGGTTTAACAACAGATATTTACATTGGCTGGTCTATCATTAGCCACTTATTCCAGCTGCAGCACAGATGTCCTTCCAAATATACACGAAAGTTCTTATTTTTAATTCATACTTTTACCAAGTCAATAACAAACCCCAGAAGATGATTGAATTTTTTTAATATAATATTAAATACTTTTCAATTTTATGTAGCTCAATACCGAAAAGTTTATTAAATTCAACCCCATTTTGATCATATAAAAACCACCGCTTGAGTTATTGCCATCTAAACCAAACAGCTACACCTGCAGAAGGCCATCGTTAGGTTTTATTTGTGCTTTGAATGCCATTCACAAGTTCAACCAGAAGTCACGAATAAACGGAACAAACAATATCCAAATATGACCAAAGTTACAGGTGGTGATGTGTGAAAGATTGACTACTGTAACCACTTAGATAAGATGGTCCAGTTACTAACCACCACAAACTCCACTTAGATAGGGAAGGCAAAAGAAGAACACCTTAATGTGACGTAAACCTGAAACACATTGTCTACCGTCACCTTAGCACCTATATTTTATAGAATAAGCACATGAATAATGAGCAGCAACTAGAAGTGCCCAGAAGATGCGATCAAATGGATCTTAAAGCACTTTTTTACTTTGCTGATTAAACACATGATGTACAAATGGATATCAAAGACTTGGGCACAAACGAAGATATCACCGGAACTCTAGCTCTCCCAGCCTCCATCTTCCAACCTATCTAGGTCTCTCTAATAAGTCACTCTCTTTAACAACTTTCTGTTCATGTAAAGCCATTCTTGACTTATCAGAGGGTCGACTAGCCCGGCTTTCACCCGTCTCTTTCACTGAGCCTATTGCTGGCCATTGAAGAATGGAAAACTACTGTTTCATTGGCAAATGGTCAATTCGGGCTATGTTATCTTAGTGTTAAACAGATGCAATTGTAATTTAGATAAAAGGATCAAAAGTTTCTCATTTGGAATGTGATTAAAATAAGAGATCAGAGTAAACCCATCATCGTCGACAAAACCCATCATTGTCGAGGCAGCGTATGACACTAAAATTCAGTAGTAAAAGGAAAGGTGATTAAAATTTTGTCATTTTATATTTTAAAAAAGATCAGAAAGACCAAAATCTCATGTTGGTCCAAACTCGATGAAAAGGTTGGTGAAATATGGTCAAATCCACTGAAGCAAATGATAGGCCTCAACGATTCAGCATCACAAAGTTTGACTTGAACATAGTGAGACGATTCCCATGTATACCAAACTGGGTAATACATCATGAATTTGTGGACATTCAAGGATAGAATTCGTCGACATACAGAGTATCACAACCCAACAAATTCGTTTTCGCTGCTCTCGAGCAATTAAGATTCTCATACATTACATTGGAACTCATTTAACATACATAGAATTCGAAGAAATAAATCTTAAATCACCCAAATGTGGGATCTGCTACCCACTTTTTACATCCTTCTGTTGATCTACGTATTATATTGCTAAATCCCGAGTTGGAATTTATTCATGGCCAAACCTCCAAAATAAGAAAGTACCCCTCCTGGTCTCCACTACGCTTTCCTTGCATCCTGAAGCTTTCCGTATAGCAGCAGAAACTGTATATGTGGACACTCACTATTGGTACAGAGAAATTCGCAATGAACGGGCTTGAAAAACGAGCAAAGACCGCCCTGTTTCTAATTGAGTTGTGCAAGCGGTGATCGTGGTATCAGAGATGGTTTCAACTCCTTTGTCTCGAAGGATTCATATGAATTGTTTTCCCGAAATTCCTCGAGAAGGCTCTCCATTGGCATTGCACGGAGTGACTCTATCGTCCCCTTACTAGGAACTTCTGTCTCACTTCTCACTGGTGTTGTTCCTGTTGGCTCGTAGTCCTGCACAAACATTAGGTTCATCGTTTAAGGACTCAAATAAGCAAATAAGTTTTTCCCTACTAGGTGAAGAGACTGTTAAAATGCTAATAAACACCATATGGCAAATAAATGAAGGATTAGAGTGATTTATATATACACATGACAAATTTTATAATCCAAGTTTTGAAAGCAAAATATTTGTGCTTAAGTAGCCTCTACCATATATTGCTGCTCAAATGTTTCCTTTGCCTTGTCTTCGATAGCTGCGGCTTGGTCAGAATGATTATCCCTCAAAACGTCAATGGTTTTTGCATGAGATTGCACAGCCTCCAGGATACCAGCTACAGTTCTACGTTCCTGCTCTGATGCACCTGCAGCAATAACATAACAAAGAAAGTCAACTCTATTAAAATGGAAAATCTGAAGACGTTGAAACCACTAATACTTACTGTCAATGTGATGAAGGATTTCCTCATTATTCTTTGCCGCATCTTCCTCGGCTGCAATTCTTGCAGAATCAACTTCCGCCTCATGCTGGTCAATACTGCCGCAGGCATTTCTGTCGAGAAACGGTTACATATTACGGATATATTCACTTAGGTTTGCCAGATAAAGTTTCCTATTACTGATAGAAAGTAAATAACTGAAATACTTGGAAAATACCAAGATGATGACTTTAATATTGCTTACAGAGCAAATCCTTATGCCTAACATGCTAAATGTTTCCAATACTTGTATTGGACAATTAATTGTGGAAAAAACAGTAGGGCAAGGCGTATTACCTAGTAAGTGACGTCAATGCGGAGACGTGTTCCCTGCCAATGTCATTAACCAAATCCCGAGTTTTTTTCCAGTGCTTGGAAGCCGATTCGGCTGTTGTCACACTAGAGTATAAGGAAGCAAAGGGGTCAGACTAATATGTAAGAACTGTTGGTGCACCCACCATCACACAGAAGATCAACATACCATTGCTGCAGGATCAACTCCATACGACAATGTTTCGCAGCAGAGTAATCTGCAGAGTCCTTGGCACTATTCTCCGCCTGCATAGAAAACTCCTGCCATTTGCGTTTTGCCTCTGAAGCAACGGCGTCCATTGAAGAAACATGTTCATCCAAAAATGCCTTGTTTCCGGTGGCATTTTCTCGCAGGCCATATAGCCTTGCATTCACCTGTGAAAGCAAAAGTCAGCGCATCTTGGTAATCAAGACATTATTGAAAGGGTAAAAAACCAGAAAAGCACCATATCTTTCTGACGTATGATGTGTTTAGAGACTAGATTGTTGATGTCAGCAACAAGCTTCTCCGCATCTGATTTTGATTGCTCCTGCACAAATAATGATTGAGCAGCCATTGGGCAATGTCTTACAGAGATATGCAACTGAAAGTTTTGCGAGATGCACAACAACTACCTCGTAAGCCTTCTGAAAATCAGCAATACTTTTCATTTGGGTTTCATCAGCTAATGCTGCATGATTTTCAAGCCTTTCGGATACTTCTGAAATCTTTTTGAGAAAATCATTCATATATGCAGAGATCTCCTTCGTCTGCTCACTACTAAGATTGAATCTCTGATGGATTTCCAATAACAATTGTGACAAATAAGAAAGCAATGACAGCAAATACACTAAAGTAGACGGCAGCATGCAGCATAGTCACATTTCATTCAAATGAACAAATAATTTTCAGTATTTCCTGGGTACTATATCAATCAATATTCAGAAAATATTTGTTGCAACAAAACACAAAAATATCAATCAATATTCAGAAAATATTTGTTGCAACAAAACACATAATCCAGCTTGCAACATCAACAAGATGTTTTCAAGAAAGCAATGCTTCCAAACTTGCTCCATTCCCAAATTAATTTAACGTGGAGTTCAGATTATAAAACCTGTCGCAGTTCCCTTGCAAAAAGAGCCATTTCTCCTTGGTGAGTTGAGAGACAACTCTGAATATCATCAAATATTGAATCTGCTTGACCAGTCTCTGAAGCTAGATACTGATTTCGAAGGATGCATAATTAGATCTCCATGGAATAATTTGGATATAAAGTGGACAAGAAATTAAAATAACTGCTACCTACATCTTCAATGGACTCTGCATTAGAAGCTACCAAAGATGAAATTTCTTCCAGACCTGCAATAGAGGTTGCCTTGTGCAAACGCACAACATTTTGCAATGCCTCCAAGTGGGATGCATACAAATTCCTCAAAGCCGTTAACTTCTTCCTGGTATCCCTGACTGCCTGAACGCGTGAATTTATAAACCATGAACAAGAGCAGAGCAAAAGCTTGTACGTCTCAAGTTAAACTCTTCTACCAATTTCTTCTTTAAAAAATAAAACAAAAGATTATATAATAGAGGAAAGAAATCAAGGAAACTAGAGAGCATATGTTTCTTAATACCTTATCATGTACATCCAAAAGAGAATGACAGCGGTTCTCAACACACTTAAGATGTTCATTTTGCTGAGATGTTGATTTCGCTAACATGTCACCAAGAGAATGAATTTGCCTGGAGAGTTCCATTCTGAAGTTGTTCACCACCGATCTGTTATCTTCATTCAGTTTGTCTTCTCTACCTACAACCCATCACACTATCTAGTGAGTAATATGTGGTGGTTAACTAAGAAACTTTTAGTTTCTAACTAAACAGAACACCACATACCAATCTTTTGGAACAAAGAAACATTATCCTGAAGAGCTCTCTCCAAGTCACCCCGTAGAACAAATGTTTGATGAGCCAGAGCATTTTCTGTTCAGTAAGCTCAATGGTAGCATCAAGTATCAAAAGTGAATCAAAAAATGAACATAAAAGAAAATTTAAATATACCTGCTTTTTCCCTTTCAGATATGATAAAGTCCTTCTCCTTTAGAGCATAAAGGCACTTCTTAAGTTCTTCATTACTGCTGGCTAGCAATTTGCTGGTATGGCTTAAGTTTCTCTACATATATCATGCACCCAATCAGAACCAATCCATAAAAAGTAACTATACAAGAAAAGCTTACAAAAATTTCTTACCTCAGTTGCATCAAGTTGGCAGCTCAATTCAGAACATTGCCGAACTTGGGCAACATATTTATCTTGCAGCTCCTCAAGTTGCTGGTCCAACACATTGTGCATGCATTATACTAAGAATAAAAGAATGCTAGAAACTAAAACGTTCATGCTTACTATCGGAAAAACCCTATCCAGTTCCACATACTAACCTTATGGTTACTTTCTATAGTTATCCCCATTTGTTCTATTTGTTCTGCCATGGCCTGAACATAGAAAGCAAAAATAGGTGAGCAATATTCAAACACATTCATGGTAGATCAGAGGCAAACACAAAAAGATCGGACAAAAGATAATCCTTGACCCATATCGAGCAACAAACTTGGGATAAATGCAGCAAAGAAACATTGGGAAATAGGAGCTACCATTTCAGCAGCCAATCAAGCCAATCAAAACTGAGACAACTGATATAATTTATTACCTTCCTTTCACTCTCCTCTTGGTAGTATCGTTCCTTTGGAATATAAACACCATTCTTTTCACGTGCAGCATAAACCTCTGAGCAACACGATGGCATTTGAAGCAAGATAGAAAACCAGGGCACCATAAGTTCCATGCAACTTTATTGAACTCTTTACATAAATTTATGATTACCAGCCTGCCAGAAACAAGCCATCTCACCTGCCTTAAGCCTGTCAATCTCTCCATAAAGATCCTTGATAAGAGTAGATTTCATCATTTTTTGATTAACCTACAAGCAGCCACATAAATTTCTAAATACTCTTCAGTCCATGTATCCAATTTAAGTGTGTACTCACTCAAGCAGCGAGGTTCATATCTTAACTAATATATGCACACATTACTATATATTAAGCACAGATGGAAAATACTGTCATGCGTTCACAAACATTTCATGTAGCAGTTTGTATACAAGAGCGGTCTGAAAGAAAATGAAGTAGATACAGTCCTTTCCATAGTTGCCAACAGAACCATACTCTAACCTGATGATCGATTTTTAAAATAGCTGCTTAAAGAGCTTAAACATGAAAAGTTGCAGTGCTACAACACTAGCTTAAACCAGCCAGCAGATGATAAGCCGTATTTAGCATTAGTTCAATTTACACAACACCAACTCCTACAGAGTTTTAACATTTGAAGTTACATTGTTCTCAAAATCATAGATACCATTATTTATGGAGTGTTCTCTCAATTCCGAATTCAGGAATCGGGAATTGATTACGTGAATTATGTATTTGGATGTTAATTTAACCAAACAAGGAGTACGTTAATGAAATAATACACTAAATTTCTGCATTAAAACGAACCTCGGGTTTATTTTTTATGTGCTTTGCCCTGTGCGCATAATCCAGGGTACTCAAAGTCTCCTCGAGACAGTGAACAGCTGGTGAAACTGTGGCTATAATGCATGTTTTAGTTCTTCCCCCAAGTGAATCACGAAGTAACCTTGTGAGCTTGCTATCCCTGAAGTATTTTAGTTATGAACACAAGTTGGAAAAGAAAATCAAGAACAGACTGTCATCACGCAGATCAAGAAAACAATTTGAACCTGTAAGGTATATGCCCAAGATGTTCAACAAGAGCATTAATCACTCGACCCAAGGTAAGCAAACTTTTGTTAATTTCACCAGCTTCTCTTGCACGACCCTAAAACACAGCGAACAGTACAACCGGATTATGAGATAACCCGGATTTTATTTTAGATTGTTATCAGCCAGCCACCACTGAAACTCATAAGGTCAATGATGTCAAAATGAAACTGCATACCTCCCTAGCACCAGAACGAGATATGTTTTCTGACCCAGCAAGATCCACCAGATTTAGCTTGCCGCATTTGATTAGTTCTTCACCCTCCGGTGTTGCTTCCTTGATGTGTATTGTAATGGAAAAGAGAGAATGCGACCGACTAAAGGACAAGAGAGCTTCCTAAGGTGAAAAATATACATATATGAATTTACCATAATCATGAAATAGCTACGAAATTCTTACCTTGATTGCTTGTTTAACAAGGTTTCTGCAGTTCGACGTTTCGCAGACCCTCTCTCAAGAAGAGTGAAGATCTCACTGGCACTTGTCACTATTTCTTCCTCCAAACCTCTTACAAGAACTCCACCTTTTCCATCTTCCATTAATGGAAGCTGCTTCTTTTGCTTTTCATCCACAGAAACCTTGGAAATTTCCTCTGGAGCAAGTAAATCAGTTATTTCCTCATTGTACAGCTCTAGGAAAGTCACCTTTACACTATATTCTGCATTCTGGCTTTCAAGAGTATCAAAAATTTGCTTGACAGCTCTGGGTATGACCCCAGCTTCTGGAGGTAACTCTCCATTAGGCCCACTCTGTTCCCATTACAACATCACAATTAACAAGACAACTTCCACTTCACATGCTATGAGAGATAAAACATCAATCTGATAAAACAACCAAAAGGTACTGATATACCCTACCTTAGACCTCTTGCATTCACCTTCCATTGTATATGTTTTACCAGTACCAGTTTGACCATATGCAAAAATTGTACAATTGAAACCTTCCAGAACTTCGTTCACAATTGGCACCACAGCTTGTTCATAGAGATCCCTTTGCTGGGCTGAAGGTCCAAAAACCTATACCCCAAAATCTAAATTTTCAAACATGATCCAAAATCAAATACAAAGTTGTAGAAGTGGAACACAAGAAACAAGAGGAGACCTTGTCAAAAGTAAAAACTCTGTCGATATGCTTGCCGGCGATGCTCTGGGAGACGGAGACCTCTCTCTGGTATTCGTTGCACGTTACAACCTGAGGAGCATTGTTCCTCAACTCTTCATCGCTGAACGGCCTAACGTCCAAACAACTTGAAATTAAATCCACGAAATCAAATAATCGAGAAGCCTAAAACAGGGCAAAGAGCAGTTGCTGACCTGCATCGGAGAAGGACCTGGACGTTGACGCCTTTCTCCTTCTCGTGTCGACCCGACATTTCCTTGATCCGATTCGAACTGTCACTGTTAGGTCCGATTCACTACTCTCAGACGCCTCTCCCTGTGTCTTTGTCTCTCTCTCTTTTTTGGTATGAACTCTGAAGTGAGGGCGGGCTGTGAGTGGGATTTGAAATTTTTGAGACCCGCTCGGTAGGAATGTCATCAAACGGTTGAATTCTTAGCTCCAGACATCGGACGGTGAGAATTTAGTTGGACCTTTGGTTGTCGTGATTTTGACTGTTTTAAACAGTATGTCCTTTTATTCCTTAGTTTGGTGTTCAATGATTTAGGACAGGCCCAATCACCGTGTAGAGTTGAGATTCCGATTAGAAGTTTTGTGTCCCGATCAAATAAATGAGCCCAAGTTAATCGAATATCAGTTTATTAGGGAAAAAAGGATGGCACATAGTTGGAGGCTTGAGCCACGTAAGACATATTATCAAGTTATAACATTCCGACTTATCAAATTGATCCATCATTTAGTAATAACTATGAATTTAATTGTAACTTACAAAACATAAGGGTCGTTTAGGGGGCTTTTAGTTTGAGGGTTTGGAAATGAAGGAATGGAATAATTGCACAAAGTAGTGTTTGCTTTGGGGTTTTCAATTCCAAGGGAATGGATTCATTCCATTAAATTTAGGAATCCACTAAACCC
>JANZLX010000005.1:35202128-35231669 GCA_025531955.1 Erythroxylum orinocense
ATCAAAACAACATAAAGCATCAAAACATAAAGCAAGATTTATCATAGTATCTAAAACATAAAGTATCAAAACAACATAAAAATAAACTTAAAACATAAAGCATCAAAACCTCAAAACAAACATTATTTTTTACTATGATTCCATTCCTTCATTCTCAAACGTCCAAACCAAACGCCCCCTAAATTATGATTAGGTATGAACATTTCATTTACCTACCAACACAAAAAATTCTCATTCACACATCTTAAAATCTCATCTCAAGCCATATAAGGTATGAGTATCTAACAACCATCCCAACTGATGACGATTTGGACAAACAATGATGTTTTTAAGGCATTAAGTCGCTAAGCAATGATTAATGGTTAGAATCAAATACCAACCACCTATTGTTATGTTAGTTTTATCCAGACATTGAACATGAACACCAACCATTTGACCACATCTTGATATGGCCTTCCTTTCTAATATCTAATGATTTAAGAATCGAAATCTCCTCTCACTCTGAACTTTTGTCTCATTATCACCGAACTAAGGATGTACGAGCTCAACTAACTTGGAACCAATAGTTTGTTAAATGATTCCTTCAACGTATTTAAATACACATGTAAATGTGGTGGGTGCTATGTATTGGAGAAGCAGTTAATCAGTTACTTCTTTTTCTTTTGTGTCTATGAATATGGGTGAACAATTAAATATAGTCATCGTATCATGAATCCTTGCTACTACATATACCAAACTCTTCTCTATTTCTTGAAGAAGAACACGTAGGTTGATTAAATCGTAAACAAGAGCTAGGATAGTAGAGAAATTCTGGTGTATGATTGAGAGACTAATTACAGTCAAAGGATGGCAAGTGCTCGAGACCAGATCTTCTGTCCAGTTTTACTCTGTCTCATAAAATTTCAGCCATTTATTTTGCGGATCTCACGTGGATCCCATGTGGGACCCACGTAAATAAACGACTTAGATTTATTAAATACAATAAGACACCATAATATTGGACAGGAGATCTGAACTCCATTCAAAACCACCAAATAACACAATCTACTCCATACATGAGATATACATGTTTGTTCCAAGTACGTTCGATTTTTCACAAGCAATGGTCGATCCAAATTATTTTTTAATTCGAATTAACATGAACAAGAAAAGAATCAAATTTTCATATTCTTCGTTTCATTTTAAAATATGAGCATATAAAGGCAAATATATATAGATTAGTTACCTTATTTTATTATGTTATGTACTTTTTGTGATTCATCTAATTCGGGATACTATGCATAATTTATTTTTGTTACGAGAAAGAACTTATAGTGATTGACACCTTTTCTTTTAATATTAAGAGATTTGATAATCAAATATACTTTAGTGAAATGAATTTAAGTGTTAAAGATAAATATTAACTAAATTCATGAAAAGAATGCAAAACTAAATATATAAAAAAATTGAGAGATAAATTAAAATTAAATGATCATATTAGTAATGGACCCGGATTTTGACAGTCCTCATAATTATTATTCGGTTTATATTATTATTAAATATTTGTATTTTTATTTAAATCAAAATTTTGTTATTTATGATAATAATAAGAATTAATACTACTATAATATTTCATGATCGGTTTTGGTGTAGCTGTTTTGGTAAATTGTGTAAAACAAAATCCCATTCCGAAAAAAGGGTGTTTGGTCTAGTGGTATGATTCTCGCTTCGGGTGCGAGAGGTCGCGAGTTCGATTCTCGCAACACCCCTTTTTTCACATAATTGCACATTTTCGATTGAATATTTTGGGCTTATCTATGAAATTGTGCCTTTAAACAATAACCATTTAGAAGAGATGCGATCTTTTCAGGGTTTTGACTAAAATCACAAACCCTGGTGGCTCGTCTCTTCCAGTTCTTTTGTGCGACAGTCGTGAATCGAAGCCTTAGGGGTAGAGAATATGAGCAGATCAGGACAGCCTCCGGATCTCAAAAAGTAAGTTTTAGACTTTCTCTATAATCCTCTTTTCATTTTTTGTATTTATTCTGATGTTTGCCTTTTGTTGGATTACAGGTACATGGACAAGAAGCTTCAAAGTAAGTCTCTCTCTCTCTCTGTTAAACCTCTGCTCTTACTCGTTTCTTTCTTGAAATCTTTCTGTTGATGTTTTAAAGTTAATTTTTCTCTTCAAATTTCATCGCTTTTGGCTGATTTAGCTCGTATTTGGTGCTATATTTAATATCGTAAAGAACCCAAATGTAGCTACTAAATAGAAATGATAGGATTTGGCAATGCTAATTTAGTGTTTTATTGTTGGCTTGGAGTATTCAAATTTAGACAAACACTTCTTGGGTTAATATTCTCGTCTATTGTCTGAAGCTTTGTTGAAATCTGTATTACTTTCTAATTTGTAGTAGTTATTTGGCATGATATTGGTAATTTTGTAGCTTAGTTAGAGCCTGGTTGCGTTTCAGTAGTAAATTTGGTAACTGGTGAAGCAAGAGCTATTACATTGCCCTTTTTTCCTTTAGGTGTTTCTCCTTGTTTAGATCTACTCCGTGCAATCATTCATTCGACTGCCAACTATTCACTTTCATCCTTCTTGCTACATTTTCGATGGAAATGTAACACTGAAAGCATAATTTTGGATGCCTTAAGGGTTGCCACCTTATTGTCCATTATTTAGCGGTGGATCCTTAAACTATGGACAATTCTTTATCCTATCACTGATTCTTAACCTTGTTTTACTTTGACTCTTTTGGATGGTTTCCCATCCTTCATTTACATATCGGTAGGTATTTGACTTCCATTTTGTTATTCCAGATAAAACATGAGAGCTTTTATTGCGGTTATTGTCTAATATGTGGCTCGGATAACATCCTTTGTGTGAAAAATTTGAGGATGCTAATTTCAGTAGATAATTTACTGATGCAGTTTATGTAACTTTCTTGGTATTTTTAAATTATAATGTTGCACTTGCAACATTGCTAAGGCATTCTCAAAAAGGAAAATCGATTTTCTCTGGTTCCTTGTTTCATCCTAGAGTTTGATTCCCATGAGCTTGTTAGGTTGTTTTTCTAGTTTGTGCTGGTTGTGCTGTTATGTATGATAGTCTGAGCCTTATTTATAGTTTCCAACTGTAATGGCTTTGGATATTTAATTTAAGGGTCAAACCTTTTCTTTCTACTGTACAAGGACTCAAATTTGACAATATAGTGTGGTTTTTAACTTAAAAAAAAAAAGATGCCATTAATCCAAGGTAAAGGAGATGGGAGTTTTCTTAAGATGGTCTGTGCCTTAAATTGATTGGTCTATTCAATTCAATACAAACTCCTGAGGGGTTTTTAATCCCTTTTTCTTTTTCTTGATATGTTTAGATAATATTTGGATTGCTGATTTCTGTTATCTTTGTGACATATGCAGTCAAGCTTAATGCTAATAGGTTGGTGGTTGGAACACTTAGAGGATTTGACCAGTTCATGAATTTGGTGGTTGACAACACTGTGGAGGTGAATGGTGATGAGAAAACTGATATTGGCATGGTGGTGAGTCACATTTGTGTTTATCTGCTTGTCTAACGTATGATGCAATCATTCTGTTATCTAAATTATACTTCCTTGTAAAACATTTTTTATTTTCTTTTGGCAGGTTATCAGAGGAAATAGTGTTGTTACAGTTGAAGCACTGGAACCTGTTAACAGGTCATAATTATGTGATGGGTTGTATTGATACAGATCTGATGTTTTGAAAGCAGCTTATCAGGATCTCTATTTTGGAGATTATTTGTGACTTGATGAATTAATAGTAGGCTTAGACCTTTGCTGACAAAATGAAATGCTTATGCTCTGCGAGATGGTGACTGAGTAATTCCGGAAACAGAGCTCTTTTAAATGCATGCTTTTGGAAGGCTTTCCTGACAAATGTGTTACTTGGATGCTTACCTTCCTTCGGATTTGTTCTTGGTAATATGTTGAGAACAGACAATTATTGAGAGCTTATAAATGGTGGGTTAGATTGAAAATCAAAGCATGTATAATGTTCATATTCGATATTTTGGATAAAGTTGACGATTAATGATTGAAATATCGCCTAGCTGATCTTTCCTTCTCTTTGAGAAATTTGGCTTCAAATCTATAATCATTTTGGCAACAATTTGCTATTGACTGCATGCAACATTTCAATACACTTGTAATGAAATTGACGAACATGAACAATATACCTGTAATGAAATTGTCGAACATGAACAATATACTTGTAATGAAATTGTCGAACATGAACAATATACTTGTAATGAAATTGTCGAACATGATTAAGTGGAAGACAGGGGACCCCATGACTTTTAAGAGATTGTTCGTCTGGACTCTAAATCTGATGGATACATGGCAAATCCATGTCATTTGCAAGTCAAATGAAAGAATAAACGCTACTTTTAGGCGTCAATTTGTGGTGGGGTTAGCCCAACAAGAAAAGTTACTTTCTTTTATTTTCCTGTTTTGCTATCCATCCACGGCTTAGGAGGAAGTGACCGGGAAATTGGGTTTGAATTTGAAAGAGGAACCTGAATCGGCATCACGTATTCATAAGACTCGCAACGGTACAATAACTATCCTTTAAAGCTTTTATTTGTCCAGTATAGCCGCTTTTTCTCTTAAACTTGAATAGTCACTCTTTTGTGCCCGTAACGGACAAGTAACTTTTCTTTGTTCACGAAACCTATACTCATAATGACTTGGAGCCTTCCAACTTTATCCTAAACCCTGTTATTTCTTGTCTCGGATCTCCCCATCTTTTTTTTCTCAGATACGACATGTCTCACTTTTTTCTACTTAGCAACTCGTAAATCTGACTGGTGAGTACTTGTTTCTGGGTCAATTACATCAATCATAACGTTCCAGTCCACAGAGAACTGACTAAGCTTCGTCAGCACCTATTGCCATGCTAAGTGCAACGCCTGTGTCAGTTACGATAACCCTTTTATTGGATTGGCAAGCTGACAAAACATGTTGTAATAAACCCAAAAAAATCTCGTTCCAAACAACTCCTCTCATCTTTGATAATAGTACTTTCATCTTGATAGTTTGGTGTAAGTATTGGATGAATGAAAGCTTATTTAACAGTCTAAACGGGACAAATGATCTGTTCCGCAAGTGTTCTTTATGTTTCAGATAAATGTTTTTATAATATTCTATTGGAATTTGGTCAGGGACCTACCTACGTGTTGACATAGACTTAAGTTATAATAGAGTTTCTTGCAGTAATTAAAAGTCATATGGCAGGGGATGGCTTGGAACAGGGGATTGGGGAACAGAAGATCTATTCCCATGTTCCCCTAGATAACAACCCCAGGTGGTCCTTTCTCTGCTTGGTTACCTGTCACATAGAGTTAGCTTTGCGTAAGACGAGCTTTCGAGATAGAATTGACCTGACAACTCTTACCCGTAATTCCATGTTAGATCAACTATTTATACAAAGAAGTCAACTGTTTTCTTGTATTGTTACTCAATTGTACCGAAACCAATTTCTATTAGCCTAGATGCGGAGGACCAAGTTGAGAGCTTCATTTATGAAGCTCATGGTTACCGCTGCATGAGTCTCTTCAATAAGTTTAACTAGTTATATCACAGAATAATGGTACAAGTTGCATGTCTTTATATACTTGGATTCACTCTGAACTTTCAATAATTTATCAGTAAAAGGTTAAGCACCAAGAAAAAAGAAATGCTTATGCGGATATGACTGGGATTATCTGATCGCCTAACTTTTCTCTTCTGTCCACATCTCAACTTCTCCTATCCTCTGCTCTTGTCCTTTAAACTAGACATACTACATTCTGTATCTGCATCCACATTCTCTCTTTGCAGATTGCTTCAACCCCCAAAATTCCAAAGCCTGTGAGAATATAAAAAGGCTAAGAAAATTGGATCAAAGCAGGGTGATATAGTATAGTCACGTCCTGCCCTATACACAAAAACCTTTCTTCAATCCAGCTCTCCTTACCCACAAAAGAATTTCTTCTCATGCCCTCGAACAAAATTCAAGGAAACCATTTCAGAGCAACATCGGAGTAAACTCCAAACAGGAAATTTTTTTTCTTGCTAACAGTTTTTGTGAAAGAGTCGAACTTTCCTGTCTAGAAATAAAGTTAAAAAAATAATGACAGTAGTACTCCATTCATCACCATCTCATTTTCCTTCTCCTTCAAGCTCTCCCTCTTCTACATCATGTGCTCATGGTGATATCCCACATCAACAACATACGCTTAGCCCCACTGGACCCGTAGACCAAGAACACGTAGAAGAAGCGCAAGCTCAATCTGATAGGTGTATAGAGAGGAAAGCGAGGGAAAGAGAAGGAGACCAGCTCTCTGTTGTGGAACTCTTCGTTGCTGCTTTTCGGAGGTCCATTGTTGGGTGTAGCATTATTGGTGCTACCGGGAATACAGAGCTTTGCTCAATGGAGATTGGTTTGCCCACTAATGTTAGGCACGTTGCTCACGTCACTTTTGACAGTTTTGATGGCTTTCTTGGCTTGCCTTTGGAGCTTGAGCCTGAAGTACCCAGAGGAGCACCCAGTGCAAGGTCAGTTTGTCTTAACTTCTCGGTTTTGGAAATGTTGCATCTTCCAATCTTTCGTTCTCTCTTTTATGCTGAAAATTGCATTGCTTGATCATTATCCTATATTATTAACTCCATACGTTAGAACTTTCATGTGGTGTGATGGTAAGGCATTGAGAAGAATGTAAATCATTGAACTTCTAAACCATTACGTCATATTCAACTTGGGTTTTGCATCCCTTATTTGTCCTTCGTAACATGGTTCGTTACTATAGTAAAACTCCTCACATGGAGATTGTAAAACTTAATTCTTTTGGCTCTTGGTAATTCGGTCAACTTGCTGATTTCTTGAAGGGAAATTTTTCTTAGTGCTTTTGTGCAGTCATTTCTTTTTTTCTTCTCCTGTGTTATTGTACAAAACTCTAGTTAAGAGAAGTTTTTGATTACCATGCCTTATTTCAAGAGATTTCATAGGCTACTGTTTACTGATCAAACATTAAGTTTTTGCAGTGCGACTGTTTTTGGAGTTTCAACTGAGTCGATGCAGCTTTCCTATGATTCGAGAGGCAATATAGTGCCCACAATACTGTTGATGATGCAGAGACAGCTGTATGCCCAGGGAGGTTTACAGGTGAGTGTCATTTCATCCAGTTCCATAGAGCCTTCAATTGTGGTACTAACTTCATGCTTTGGAAAGATAGAGCTCCAGAGCCCTAGAGCTCCAGAGCCCTAAAGTAATCGAACAATTTCTTACAGGCGGAAGGAATTTTCAGAATTAGTGCACAAAACAGTCAGGAAGTGTATGTTAGGAATCAATTAAATATGGGAGTGGTTCCAGAAGGCATTGATGTACATTGCTTGGCAAGTCTGATAAAGGTATAATTTGGTTGTTTGGTTCTCTACCTCCATTCTACGGATTGGTTACATTCAAACTGTTTCAACTCCCATTTTGTATTCTCAAAAATGCATGGAACTTAGCATTGTATGTAATCATGATTCTGTAGGTTTGGTTTAGAGAACTTCCAACTGGTGTATTGGATTCTCTTTCAGAAGATCAAGTGATGCAATCACAATCAGAAGAGGAATGTGTGCAGCTTGCACGGTTTCTTCCCTCAACAGAAGCTGCTCTGCTGGATTGGGCAGTAAACTTAATGGCTGATGTGGCCCAACTGGAACATCTGAACAAAATGAATGCACGTAATATCGCTATGGTTTTTGCTCCGAACATGACTCAAGTTAGTAGTGATCTATTTTAGTTTTAAAATTATGAAATGCAAATGCTCAATAGCTACTGCACTAAATCATCATTCTTTGTCATTATCCTAAGCAGCGAACAGAAGATTTATCAGATAATTTATGACAGGTGCATTTACCAATGACAATCTTGTGGAAAGATGGTTTAAACTTTTTTCTTAGCTGAAAAGCATTACCTTTTAAGAAGGTCATTGATTCGATTGAGATTAGGACCTCTGCATATTCTAATGGTATCATGCAGATGCCTACTTCTGGTATGGTTTCTATGGATGAGTGGCACAACCATCGGATATCATGCATATGTCAGATACTCTTGACGAATTCTGTTGTCAGGTGTTTGTGAAAAGGTAGAGCTCTGGGAATTCAAGTGAGTACTGACTACTGACACTTTCGTAACTTGCGTGATTGCAGATGTCAGATCCTTTGACGGCGTTGATGTATGCTGTTCAAGTGATGAATTTTCTCAAGACGCTTATAACTAGGACAATTCGAGAAAGAGAAGATTCTTTGCAGGAAGCAATTCCTGTTTGCCGCCTTGAACCGACTGATGATAATGAGCATAAGAGCCCTTCTCAACCCTTTCCCAAGAAGGTTGATGATGAGGTTGGTGAGGAGGAGACAGTATTTGTTACTGGAGAACCTACTCTTGACAGTCCTCCTCAACCTAGCCAAGGTGGTTCCAGCATTGCAATTGGTCGTCAAAGTCTCTTGACTTCAATTGAGAACATTCACAATCACACAGGAACTCGGACTCTTGTTGACCATTGTTCTTGTGAAGTTGTATCCCAAGTACATACCTTGCCAAATGAACGGCAAGAGGGTAGCTTTAAAGGTAGCATCCAAATGAAAGTTTGTAAAAGCAAAAATGGCCACTCGCGCACTTCAAATCTGCAAAAGAGTCCAAAAAAATTAAATGAGCAGTCAGTGGTGTGGGCTGCAGAACATAATGAGAAGAACAAGGAAATTGGTACCGTAGGCTGCATAAATCAAAGGATAGAAGGGGCTGAACCTTGGAGGTGAAAAGTCTTGTTGGCTGGTTACGGCTTTTGATGCCAAAGGATAGAATTGGCTGAACCTTGGTGGTGAAAAGTCTTGTTGGCTGGTTACGGCTTTTGATGCTTCTGTTTTGTTGGATTTATTCATCTTTCTGCATGACTGGTTTTCTGGTAGAATAGAAAGGGAACGGGTATTGTAGGTCATGAAACAGTTGACATAGTGGTATGAAACTTCCGTAGTGCTGTTGATTTTCTTCCGGCAAGTGGCTCAGGTTGCTGCTGGATTTGCCTTCACAAGATAACTGGACACATTGTGCGTCTTTTGCATTAAACATGTATGATTTTTTAGTAGTTTATGCTTGTTGTCACAAACAAGTTATGTATTGATGTTCACATACCCCTTATCCATTCTAAGTTCATATTCCAACTTCTAGTGAATTGAAGTTGCACATTCTACCTATGCGAAGAATTTGCTAGCACACATGAACAACTTGTGTGCAAGATGGTTTGCTTGACACGTTCTCTTTCTGATAAGTTCACTTGAGATGAGAGATCTACAACCCTTCAAGAATCAACCACTTGTTTTGCTATTCTATACTCACCATCGAAAAATTCTTACTTGCAGCTAACTGACGAAAAATTTCACCAAAATACCACAAGCAGCTGGCGACAGTGATTAAGATTCAGATACCTATAAGCTAAAACCAATCTCTGACTCTGGACCTGTCCTAACTGCAAATGTTCTTGCAGTGGTTTCGGAACATGGGTAAAAGTTTGATACTTTTCAATTTTGCTTTCATCATGCACATCACCAATAGTCCTTGCAAGAGCAGAATCCATTACTGAAATGGTGGAAGCGAGTTGCATCTCTAACAATAAATTGGCGGTAAACAACCTTGCTGACCAACTTTATAAACAAGTGACACTCTACGCATATCCGAAGATTTTTCATCACAATAATCTCAGACCCTTTCTCTGTGTTTAGGAGGCTAAATGCAATTGCTAATTTTTCACTGTGCACGCCTAGACCATTCAGAAGTTCTTCATTTCTGTTTAGTTGATCAATTTTCCTTGAACCACCAGCGTTTTCCAGCAGAGTTTCCAATTCATCTAAGACTTTATATATTCCGTCCGTTTGAGGGTGACTTCTATCACCAGCAAAGAAGAGGTGAACCCTCCCTTTAAATTCAACATAACTACATCCTGGATCCTTTCTAAGCTTTCTTTCTCTCATCATCGAGCGAACCTTTATTATGCCTTCATAATTGCCTGCCTCGTTATATACATTAGACATCAAAACATAGTAGCCAATATTTGTAGGTTCAAGCTCAATCACTCGTTCAAAAGCCAACTCTGCTACCTCCACATTTTTATGGATTTTGCATGCCCCTAACAGGGCTCCCCACACTCCACCATCAGGTTTCACGCACATAGTCTCAATGAACATCTGAGCCTCATTGAGCCTACCTGCCCGGCCTAGAAGATCCACCATGCAAGAGTAATGCTCTGGACCAGGTTGCAACCCATATTTCCTCTCCATTGAATCAAAATAATCTAGTCCTCTGTCTGTTAATCCTGCATGACTACAAGCAGACAAGACACAAACAAAAACAGTCCTGTCAGGTTTAACTCCAGTTCTAATCATACTATCATAGAGCTCCACAGCAATCTCTCCTTGTCCATGCATTCCATAACCACCTATGATTGCTGTCCATGAAACTACACTTTTTATTGTCAAATTGTCAAAAATATCTCTAGCCTTCACCAAATTACCACACCTAGCATACATATTGATCAAAGCATTATTCAAAAACAGATTGGACTGAAAAGCACAAACTTTCATACGTCTCTCTATCTCCCTGCCAAAGCTCTGCGCTCCAAGATGAGCACAGGATGAAAGAACCCCAACAAGCGTTACAGGGTCAGGAGAAACCCCACTTGATTCCATTTCTCTATAGAGTTCCAGAACATCATTAGCAAGTCCATTCTGGGAGTACCCATTAAGCATAGCGTTCCAAGTAATTAATCCTTTCTCTGGTATGCCATTAAATAACTTCCTTGCATAACCAACTTCCCCACAATTTAAGTACATCGTAAGCAAGCAATTACCAACTGAAAAATCCACATCTAGTCCAAACTTCACACAAAAACAATGAATACACATTCCCAGTCCCAAATTTCCTGGAATCCCACAAACAGGAATAAAACCCAGCATCGTAATGCCCCCAAACTCCACAGCCAACTTCATTATTTCACGAAATAACAAGACGGCATCATTAACTCTATAATTCAACGCGTACCCAGCTATTAAAGCATTGTAATAAACCGTTAGCTTCCGCGACTGGGGATTCTCATCAAACACCTTACGTCCATCGTCAACCAAGTTTAATTTACAATACATAGATATCAGAGAAGTCTGAACAAAGGGTTCTAATAAACAACCAGTTTTAACAACATGACAATGGAGCTGCTTTCCAGTTTTTGAGAGAGAAAGCGCCGCGCAAGACTTGAGTGTGAACGGAAAAGTGAAGGCGTCTGGGGAGTCGCCGGACAGATGCATTTGACGGTAAACAGAAAGAGCATCGGCATATAGGGACTTCTTGGCTAAGTTTCTCAAGAAACCGTTCCACGGCGGTGTTTCGTTAACAGCGACGGTGGTTGGCCTGAGATGGTTAATCTGGTGATACAGTTTGGTTTTGACGCTCATTGCATGGTGGAGACGAGAAAAACGACAGCGCAAGACGTCGTGTCAGATAACGGACGGTTAAATCCATTGCCCTTCATAATTTAATTGCCAAAACGCTGCGTTTTAGTCTATCGAGTCGTGAGCTGACACGTCAAACGATCAGAGAACTGGAGCATGGCTCACCCGATAGAGTAATAGATAAGAGATTGCGAGCGCATGATAAAAAGAAGACGCTCACCGTCTCGCAGAGGCCGAGCGCTATGGAGTCCGTACAGTTGTCGACCATTGCTTCCCGCCATTTCTCTACGCCTTCTCTCTTTGGAAGCTCCAGAAGGTTTAGGAGTTCTGTTAGAGTTCTCTCCTGTTCTTGGGCTGGTTCGAGCGACGTCACCTCGCTCTCATCCAGGAATTTGTTTACTGTAAGTGCTTTTCAATGGACTTAATGCCCTTTTCCTTCACACTGGATATTTGTTTGTAATATTGTTGAACTTGTTGATAATTTAGAGAGATTTATGGAACTGGGTGAATTGCAAGAGTACTGTTAGTAGTAGAAGAGATGAGCGTGGTTTTGTTAGAGCAGAAATGTTTGGGCAGTTAACAAGTGGACTCGAGGCTGCTTGGAGCAAGCTTAAAGGAGAAGGTCTTTTTTCCTTCCCTTTTCTGGCTTTATGTTTTTTGTTTTCTTTACTTTGCAAATGTAATTGTGTCAGCTTTTTATGTACCCAGAAAAAGAAGTTTGCTTTTTTATGTTTTGTTTGTGTTAAAGTTAGCAAATTCTAGTACGGAGAGGTTGAGAACTGCTATCCAATTTGTTTTTCTCAAATTGGGGACTCAGTGGAAAAATTTTCGGTTTCGTGTTTCAGAGGTTTTGACCAAGGAGAATATTGCGGAGCCGATGAGGGATATAAGGCGAGCTCTCTTGGAAGCAGATGTGAGTGAAAGTATAGGGTGATATTAAATATCTATTGTGCTGAAACGTAGTAGCTCATGTGTTCTACTGTTTGCAGGTGAGCCTTCCGGTTGTTAGAAGGTTTGTACAATCAGTTAGTGACCAAGCTGTTGGCGTCGGTGTTATAAGAGGAGTGAGACCTGATCAGCAATTGGTCAAAGTATGAATTTCACCGTAATGTATTGAATTAAAACGTTTATTTATTTTTTTATGAAATTAGTTTAGTGAAGCCTCATATATCAAGCTTAACTTTGTTGTTTGCTGGGATGAAACAAGTTCTGCTGCTTTGTACCATTTGAATTCTTTGGCCGATATATTCTTTTGTGCTCTGAAGTTAGTGATATTTCATGTGATTGCTATCCTTAAGATTATTTTCTTTTGTTGAAATATTGGTGATTTAGAACGGCTTCTTCCAAACTTACAGCAAATCCAAAATATGGACAATGATTTTTTAAAGTAAGCCTAACAGGAGGTTGTTATTCTGTTCTTTGCTGCCTCTTCGTTACCATGCCTTGTCTCACACTTGCAATGGAACCACTATTCCTCCCACATATAACCTTTTTCATGCAATCATCTCTACATATGTTAAGTAGATATTGTACCGTGAATGACTATGTGGAATATGAGGGTATCACTTTAAAATACTATGGATAAAAAATGCCTGTAGCGTGCTGATAGCTGGGTTTCTCGTTCTTGTAGATTGTACATGATGAGCTTGTCAAATTGATGGGAGGAGAGGTGTCCGAACTATCATTTGCAAAATCTGGGCCAACTGTGATATTACTGGCCGGTCTCCAAGGCGTCGGAAAGACAACTGTCTGTGCAAAGTTAGCTAATTATCTGAAAAAACAGGTTGGTTGAAAGGCAGATCGTATATATTGCAGCAATTTGTGTGCATGTGTGTATGTGTATATGTGCATGTTTTCTATTAATGTTGTTTTTGCTCCAAAATAGTGACACATCTTTGAAACATTGACGACAGGGGAAGACTTGCATGCTTGTTGCTGGAGATGTCTACAGACCTGCTGCCATTGACCAACTTGTTATTTTGGGTGATCAGGTATTAGATTCTGATTCATAATAAATGCTTTACAAGCAATATTGCTCCACTACTTTATTATCAGATAATACCCTGTTACTTTTTTTTGGTAATAATAATACACTGTTATTGCTACCATTTAGTTAAACATCCCTTTTCTAATAACTGTGTGTTGATGATCATTCTCATATTTATTTTAGCTTTTGGCAGGTAGGTGTGCCTGTTTATACAGAAGGAACCAATGTTAAACCTTCAGAAATAGCTAGGAAAGGCTTAGAAGAGGCAAAAAAACAGAATATAGACGTGGTGATAGTGGATACTGCTGGAAGGCTTCAGGTAAATTCTTCCTCTATATCCATGAAGATCTAACATACCATTATAAGGTTTTTCCTGATATTATCTACTGGCCCCCAAAGCTCTTGAATCTTTATCTTGTCTGTTATGTGATTTATATCTCTCTTTTTTCCTTACTTTGGCAGATAGACAAAGCTATGATGGATGAGCTAAAAGACGTAAAGCGTGTATTAAATCCCACAGAAGTTTTACTTGTTGTGGATGCAATGACTGGGCAAGAAGCTGCAGGTAGTTAAACTTCAGTGTTTCCGTATAGAATTTTTATATGACATTTTCAACTTATCATATAACATTTCAGATACATAAAGTTCTAGTGTTAGTAACCTAAAATAGTACTTGAAAATTTTGTCTTCTATGAGTATACAACTTACATTCCTATTCCTTAAAAAATTATTTATGTTGCAAATACATGCATTATTGAGCCATCATGTTATCTTGAAAATAATCTTTTTCAGTTTAGGATCAACGCTTTCTTTGGAAAGCCATTTTGATTTAACATTTATTTCCCATTTTGATTTTTCCCTTTTCATGTTTATAGTTATATTTGGAATGCCTATGAAATGAAAAATTGCATGCATGACCATATGTCATGTAATGATACGTCATATATGCTTAGCATACTGTATCATGTGCACAGTAGAGTTTGAAATGCTGAGTTTTGCTTCATATAATTCTACGGACTATAGAGTAACGTCTGTTTGATAGCTACAAAAATTGAATTGCTCATGCACTTGTCATTGCAGCTCTGGTCACAACCTTCAATCTTGAGATTGGAATTTCGGGTGCAATTTTGACAAAGCTAGATGGTGATTCAAGAGGTGGTGCAGCTTTAAGTGTCAAAGAGGTCAGAATTATGACTCCTCTGGACTATTAATGTGCAATTTCCTTTGGAATTGGGATATATTTGATGCTAAATACTTCAGGATAAGTACTTGCCTTCGATTACAAAAGAATTGGCATCACTTGCCCTTCACACTAGTTTAGTTCTGATACATTATTCGGAAACTATTGTTTGGTGAATTTTGTGTGTGTGTTAAAGTTTATCTTCCATAATGGGATGTGACAGCTGCCTGCTTGAGATGTTGGGGTAGGATTGTAGGGATTTTGAATTCCATTGGCTCTTTGGTGAAACTAAAGTTTTGTATCAAAGAAGTTTCTTCAACATCTTGAGAGATACGAAGCTTTGAGCCTGAGATGAAGCAATAAAGTTCAGTGTTCATGGAAAGCTCATAGTGTCACTGTAACAACTGAAAGTAAATCCAAATAAAGATTTGGGCTCTCTTTTATTCAATAGCTAGATATTTGTTTATGAGCTTCTCAAGGACATTTGTGGTAGATCTGTTAAACTGAGAGAGAGAGAGAGAGAGAGAAAGAGAATATACTGACATTAATGAACAAAAATTTTATTCTCTCTCTTTATTGTTTTTGGGTCCACGAAGAGACTCACTCAGACTAAGATTGTAACTGTCCCAACCTTGTGAAATTTCCAACATTCCAAATTGAATGTTCTTGTCTTAAAGGACACAGTATCAACTGCTTCATTACCTGACATTTAGCAAACATAAATATCAATACCCATATTATGTGTGAATTCACTTGTTTCTAAGCACCAGTTATTGGAAAAATATGTGCTTTTTTTATGTTACATGTTTAATGGCTGATAACAGTGAGAGGTGAAATAGTCATGCATTTTTCAGATGTACCATTAGACCTTGTTCATCTTGCTTATATATATACTAAATGATGTTTTTTCCCACTGAAATTGTGTCCTCAGATATATACTTAATAGTTTAATGGTGACAGGTGTCAGGAAAACCCATAAAACTTGTAGGACGGGGAGAACGGATGGATGACCTTGAACCTTTCTATCCTGATAGAATGGCTGGTCGCATCTTAGGAATGGGAGATGTTCTCTCATTTGTAGAGAAGGCTCAAGAAGTAGTAAGTCCCAGTAGATCAGGTTTCATGTTTCTTTGAAATGACTTTGGTACTTCGTCAATATATAATTTTTTAATTTGTTGGCTTTTCTATGTAGATGCGCCAGGAAGATGCAGAAGATTTGCAAAAGAAGATAATGAGTGCCAAGTTTGACTTCAATGACTTCCTAAAACAAACTCGTGCTGTGGCACGTATGGGTTCCATGACTCGTGTCATAGGGATGATACCAGGAATGGGAAAGGTGTGGAAAACTGCTTCTATTCTATCATTGTCTTCATTCTTTTCTACCAAGTAGAACTGGATCTTTCTCAGCTCTTGGGTACCTGAAAATTTTTTTGATCAGTATTTGGCAGCCATTTTTCTGCTTTAACTCATAAATATACTGGGTCTGAGCATCTTTCCACTCTAGGGGTATCAGAGAAGCTTTCAGCTAACTTACACTGCATGTGCATTAATACAGGTTACTCCAGCACAGGTTAGAGAATCAGAGAAGAATTTAAAGATCATGGAAGCAATGATTGAAGCTATGACCCCTGGTCTTATTCTTCTCACCCCTGCTTACTACTGTATTTGATAGTGAAACTTGCTAAGCTGGGTGGAAAAAAGCTATAGCATGTCAATGAGAAATATGTGAGAAAATCATTGATATGACATCATTGTTTGTGTTTCTTCCAATATTACTTTGTTACATTTGTCTTTATAGCCCTCTGTTGGTAGTCCTCCTTGCTGTATACGGCTAGCTGGAAGCATGTGAAAGGATGCCATATCCAAAAGGAGGGAAAGAACGGATTCTTTCTCTTGTGCGCTTCTTTTTTCCTATAAAAGGACCTTTAATGCAATTACCTAGTAATAAAACTGTAAAGCCAATCTATGTAAACTTTGTTTACCGAAGTGTAGATTCCCTAATTTGTGTGAGATTTACTGGAGGATAATGGGAGATGTAAAGGCTCCTATATCTTGGCCAGACATACATCAAGCTGGTACTGTGAGGAATTGCCTTTGAATGAGAGAGTGTAACAGTTAATGAAAACCAATATTTGTTCTATGGGTTGTCTTAATGTAACACCTTTTGGTCTGTTCACTCTGTAGCCTTTTTGTTTGACACCGGTATTCTTTAGTTTCGATATTTTTGATCTCATACAATGATGTTATGGATGTGAAACTGCAAAAAAAGATAAGAAAGTCCAACTTTTTGGAGTCAACTTAACTGTACAGCTGATTCTCAAACTTAAATTGTCATGGCCAATAGTCAAATATTTGTATATTCTGCTTATAGTTTATCTCTAGTACATTTATCTGACTTTTATGTGAAATAGTTAATTCTTATTCAGCGACCCCATGTAGATCTGATCCTCAGTTTCTATTCTATGATGCTCTTGCAGAGGAAAGAGAGAAGCCAGAACTGTTAGCAGAATCTCCTGCCAGAAGGAAAAGGGTTGCTCAGGATTCTGGGAAAACCGAGCAACAGGTAAATCTGATTTCTATTTGGTTGAATTTCACATCCTTGAATGACTCTCTTCTGCTTTCATATGGGAAGTAATGTCTGATATTAATAATAGGTGAGTCAAGTTGTTGCTCAACTCTTTCAAATGCGTGTCCGTATGAAGAATCTAATGGGTGTAATGGAGGGTGGATCTATTCCTGCTCTGAGCAATCTTGAGGATGCACTTAAAACTGAGCAGAAGGTAATCATTTGATACTGTCTGTACATATCTGCGTTACATGCTTGAGTCAATACCTCTGTGCTTATTGTGAAATATGGTTGGAGAATGCTTATCACGTAAAATAAATTAGGTGCATTGAATATGACATTCAGTTCCTGCTCGTAGTTTTTTCTTGCATTATCTATGATGTATGGTTGCTCCCATGAACAGTGTGGTGTTATCTTATAACCTCCACGGACAAATTTAGAAGTACATAAGCTAACTATTTTTTGTCTTCTGATTGTTTGTTTGTTAAGGCTCCCCCTGGTACTGCTAGGAGGAAGAAAAGAGCAGAATCGAGAAGGCGGTTTGTAGATTCAGTATCATCGAGGCCAAGTCCTCCTGGCTTCGGGTCTAAAAGTTAGGGCTTGGTTTGATATGCATTGCACACAAGATGGAAAACTCGTTACTGGCCTCAACCTGATGGTTATTGTCTGACATGTTTACATGCAGTCAAGGTAGAATTTGAGTGCTGGTGAAATGTAGAAGCACCAGAGAGCTCAATGTTGCTCATGTTCCGGGAACTCAACCTCTAACAAGTAATGCATTTTCGTTAGCAGCACAAGTTATCAAATCACCGACGAAACAATTACTGATCATCAGTGTAATCGTGGTTTTGTAAGTTCTTTAGGCATGCACAAAATTGAGGAAAGGACTTTTCCAATGTTTTAGAAAGGACCTCTGTAACTTTTATTATGTCCAAGATGATATTTTTCAATGTCACATCACATGTTTGAATAATAAAGACAAGTCCTTTTTATGCTCAGATCAAAGAATTTACATAAAGGAACACATCCTTCTTAACATATAAGCTAAGATTTGAATCTCAGTTATTGAAGTGGAAAACTATTATCACCTGAACTATTCAATATAAGCAGATTTCCAAGTGTTCAAATGGTAGGTAAAAGCAAACAAAAATACAGGTAAAAAGTCTTGAGATTTCAAAGAGGTGCCTATCTAGGCTATGGTACTAATTGATCAACGTCAAAGCGCAATTGTTGGTTTGATCCAAGTGTTGCCCGACACATGGCGACCAGCTGAATGTAAACACAGTTCCCTCAAACCCCCCACAAATTTCTCGGGCAGTCAAAGGACAAGAGTGGATGGTTTTTGAAGATGGAGACCCATCAAACAATAACTAACTTCTACATAAAACTTGACACATGGAAATGAGGTATGTCCATGTTAAAACCCCGATCTCAGGATCTCCCTCTTTTTTTCCTCTTTCTGCCTGAACAAATTGTAGCGCTCAAAGAAAGAAAAATTCCATATACTCCAGGAAAATATGGCTACTGATGGAGCTTCCACGTTTCCGGCCGCAGATGCCGAAGGTGAATTGAATCCTGGCCAAAACAAGAAGGTTGAAGTTGATCCTGTATCTTCTGACATTGCCACCTCCAAAGAGGTCAAGGTACATCTTTGGCCTGAATATGACTAACGAACTCAGAAACCTGCCTTTTACCTGTATTTCCCATCTTAAGGATATATTTACATTATAGTGATCCAAGTAGTGCACTCAAATTAATGTGTTCGATTGAATTACGGCTCAGCTTGCCATTTTAGTTATTATCATGAACATTACGAAGAGTAAACGATTTGCAGTCACTTGGAAGAGATTGCATGTTTACAATTTCGAGTCAGCTGCCGAATTTGAGTTCACAGCATTGGTGGCGAAACTAAGAGGAAAAAAGGAATTAGTGAAACAATATAATGAGTCAAATGAGCTATTGATGATGTTTTGATCATTTGCAATTACAGGAGCAAGAAGAGGCTGAAAGAAAACTGAAAAAAAGGGAAAGAAAGGATGCAATGCAGACACTGAAAACAACCATCCTAGTTTCAGCCATTGTTGTTGCAGTGGCAGGTGCAGCTTTTGCTATAACCAAAAAGTTGAGAGAGAAATAAACCTTCTAGCCAGATGGTATTGCTATTATCAATAATACAATCTGGCAATCAAGTACTTGTTTTTTTTTCTTTTGTTGTTTTGTGAAGACCCATTTTTCGTTACTTGGTTCCTTGGAAATCACTGTGAGCTATTAACCATTTCAACTTCTGTAAAAGACAGATATTCTTAAGTTTTATTTATACACAATAATGGAAGCAAAGGTTTACCGAATACTCTGCTCAACTCCAGTTCCAATTCCAATTCTAAATGCAGTTCCTAGTAGATCGTACAACCAAATGAACCGATGAACAGTGCTGATTTCTTTCCTTTTTTTAAAATAATTTTTTGGTACATGGAAGCAAAGAATGTTGATATCTTGAACTAAAAATTTAAATTGATAATCCGAAAGGATGTAACAAATTATAAATGGCCGCAAGCGTTATAAACTTTCTAACAAAAACGAAAACAAAAACAAAATAACAAGTTAACACACTAAATTTATTAACGTAGTTTGACACATTTTACTTTCGTTTGTAGAACCCTGACTCAACTTAATACTTTAACTAAAGATAATAGTTTTATACAAAGTTTTACTAAGTCGATTCACTCAATTTTTGACATTATCCCTCGTTTTAATAACCTGTGAAAGTAATTCACATCTAATAATACTACCGACTCGTATTAACTTCAATAGAAGATTTTATCAATAAATTTTAACAAAAAAGATAATAAACAAATAATTGATTAAAAACAATAACAAACATAGATAAATACACTCGAGACAATATAGACAACTTCCTTAATTAATTCAGCTCATTCAAAGACGGATGGAAAAGTTGTTGGTAGATAGTTCTGTTGTAGTTGGCTGTTGGAGTTTTTGAACATCACTTCCACAATAGACAAGCACACAATCAACGTCAATTCAGTTCACCAAAAACCACGCAATAGATGAGAAACATAAGCACAAAAGGAATTACTCCTAAGAAAACGGATTAATTGGTCCAAATTTCTCGCTTAAGACTTTCTTCTATAGAAAGTTTTCAGTTCGAGTCATACCACAGGAAGAAGAAATAGACATGTTCTTATTGATGACTCTAGCCCCCTAGGCACAGCTTCTTGATCAGATCAATTACGGACACCTCGCTTTCAACGACAATGTAGAAATTGGAGCTACTAGGAAACTCGAGAGTTGATGGGAACCTGATGCTGAATAGGGGAAGTCAGTAATCAATCATCAGTTGATCAATCAAGTATGTAAAGACTCCTTATACGTAGAAGTATATAGGTTACGTAAAAATTTGAGGAATCTTAAAATTTCAGATTTACATCCTCTAAGTAGGGAAGGTCGCATGGCCTTAAGACTAATCTGGCTAAACAGGAAGATGACAGGGGGTCCACTCACACTTGATGATTTCAGACACCTTCACCAGAGTCCTGCCTAACATCAATCCGTAAAAGGCTAAAACTAACACTAGTACGCAACTATCCCTTACCAGTTAAAAAAGTATAAACTTGCAATTTGCAAAATCAAGCTCTCCGAAAAGAGGGCCAGAATGTCCCTACAGTTGCTCCTTAAAACTTCAATCTCTCCTCTTCCTTCTCCCAAACTCAAACCCAAACCACAAAATGCTCTCGACCCTTTTTTCCCCGCACCAACCACAAAACGTCGGATTCTTTTTCTTCCTTCTAAACCCCTGCTTAAACCCCTCCTTGCCATCAAACTTGGCTCCCCTCCTCCATCAACTTACCAAAACCCAAAACGACGACACAACCCATTTTCCAGTGCACTACAGTCTTTGTCCACAATCAAGCCTCATCTTCTCTCTCAGCTCCGGCCAATCCTCCTTGGCTGGTTCTTCAGCCTTGTCACCGTCGTTTCCCTCTCCCAAATTGTCCCCAGGATCGGAAAACTCTCCGGCACCGTCTCTGGAATTAACTCTGTTGAGCTGAGAAATGAAGGGCTAGTAGTGGCTGTCTTGTTCTTGACCAAGCTGATTGCTTGTTACTGGCAACAAGCGTTCTTGTGGGAAGCTGCATTGAATTCGGTTTATGGGATTAGAATTCATGTTTTTGAACGTGTGCTGGACAGAGAAATGAGTTTTTTTGAGGGTGGGAGTGGTGTTTCTGCAGGAGATATTTCTTACAGGATCACAGCTGAAGCAGCTGATGTCGCCAATACCGTGTATGCTCTTCTCAGTGTAAGTGGTTTTGCTTGTTTTTGACTTCAATTAGCGATAGTCAAAACAATATGGCTAGTAGTTACGGAAGGTGGCAACTTTATACGACTCTTAATGGAGTTGGCATGTGTCCCAGACCATAGTACCCAGTGTGCTGCAGTTATTGGCAATGGCAAGCCAGATGATGGCTAATAGTCCTGTCCTTTCCTTGATTTCAGCTATGGTGAGCAAGCGCTATATTTGTTATATTTGTTACATTCTGTACAGAGAGAAGCTAGGGTCTTGAATATTTTTTTTTTAATATGTTGAAGGTGATTCCATGTGTCGCTGTTGCAATTGCCCATCTTGGTGAGAGGCTTCGGAGCATATCTAAACGGGCACACCTTAGCATTGCAACTCTTTCAGCCTACCTCAATGAGGTAGACATTTTAACCCTTTTCATTCCTAAAGATCTCTAGGATGTATAATTTGTTAGTCATGCATCATTTATTGTGGCAAACTTGCAATATTGCAGTTTGAATTTGACGATTTGTTTATCTCATATAGCAGTTCCACTTGTGTGCTTAAAGGCACACTCTGCACACGTACAATATTGAGTTACATAAGCTCATGTGCTAACGAAGTGCTATCTACTCTGCAACATATGAACATGCTAAATACTGGGACTCCATGTTAATCCTTGATGCTTATGTTTTAGGTCCTTCCAGGCATTCTTTTTGTGAAGGCAAACAATGCAGAGCAATGTGAGGGTGCCAGGTTTAAAAGGCTTGCCTATGTTGACCTAACTGAAAATCTGAAAAAGAAGAAACTGAAGGCATTCATTCCCCAGATTGTACAGATTGTATATTTTGGATCTTTATTTACCCTTTGCATTGGGTCACTGGTGGTTTCAAGAGGCTGTTTTAATGGTTGTAGCTTGGTTTCCTTTATAACGTCACTGGTTTTCTTGATTGAACCTCTCCAGGTAATTTTTATCTATTCATAGAACTTGCAAATTATTTCAGGTCGGCAATTTTTTTATTTCTTCATATTCTTGGATTTGGTTGCATCTTATTTCCTTTTAACAAACACTTGGTTTCAACATAGCTTCTTTCTCATTCGCTTGCTTAATTTTATTTTACACTGTCAATTACGTTGCTAAACTGGGAGAGGTCCACCTTGCCACATAATTCGTCCTAGTTTAAACTTCAGGAACACTGATAGCCTATATCAGAAACAAAAATAAAATATGTACTAGTACTTCAGTTTGTGCAACTTACTGAATAAGTACTTAACCTAATATTTATTAAGGAGATTTCTAGCACATTTTCATGCCTTTTATTATTAGTAACTGTCTTAATTGCAGATTCTGAATATAAACTCTGCAGGATATTGGGAAAGCAGTCAATGAGTGGAAGCAAGGAGAACCGGCAATTGAACGGTTGTTTGATATGACCAGATTTAAATCTAAGGCAAGTCCATTTCAGGATAATATATATTTTTTCTTTTATGAAATTTAAAATAAAAAATTTCTCTGGCAATTTATATATTTTGCAACCAAGTTTAGTGCCTTTCTAATACCTTTTGGGTATATATTCCTAATCAGTGGCTTCAGTGAATTGCTTGATTTTAACCAGACAATCACATAGAATATCAAACTGTAAATGCTAGTTAGCATTTCATTCAAGTTAGAATGAAGTTTACTTCTTATGCTATGCTCCTACATCAATATTCAACATTCTAATTGAAATACTGGCGTGAGGTATTCTTCAGCTGCCGAAGTTATCAGTTTTGATATTTCATCTCTTCATGTAAAATAACCGTTAGACATCTTTAGGAATTTTCAGGTTTATCTAATTTCATTCTACATTGTTATTCGGTAGTCACTAATCAATTCATCATGAACATAGGTGATTGAGAAACTAGATGCTGTCAACCTGGATTATGTCAAAGGAGATGTCCAATTTTGTGATATCTCATTTAGGTATGCGGATAATCGACCTCTTGTTTTGAATCGATTGAATCTTCATATTAAGGCTGGGGAGACAGTTGCTCTTGTTGGGCCATCTGGAGGAGGGAAGACAACCATTGTTAAGTTGCTTCTTCGGCTTTACGATCCTTTATCCGGTAACCCATGGAATTCCTCTAATTTGTTCTTTCAAACTATGTTTGTTTCACCTTTAAATTACTGGACTTAGAATGGCTATTTTGATGTTCCTATGATGATAGGTTGTGTACTTGTTGATAACCAACATATCCAAAACATTAAATTGGAGAGTTTGAGGAAGAATATTGGTCTCGTCTCACAGGATATAGTAAGTAACCTCAAACTTCTAAATATCTTTTTTCTTAAAATGTGTAAGATGGATGATAAGCTTCTGCTTTTTCTTCAAAAAGAATGACTGAGCATTGTTATTGATTGGACGCACATTAGAGCTGGCTGTTGTGATCGAAATCAGTGGGCCAAATTTGAGTTGGAAGTTAACTCCACATATTTTTCTTATGTCTTATGTAATGCAATGAAAAAGGTTTTATGGAATGATATGCAGGTTTACGCTTGAAAATGTTGCAAAATCTTTGGTTGAACTAACCATTTGTGTAATGTCAAAAAAAAAAAAAAACTAACCATTTGTGTACCTAGCAGACTTTATTTTCAGGAACAGTTGCTGAAAACATTGGATACAGGGAGTTAGTGACTCGTGTAGACATGGAGAAGGTTGAACTAGCTTCACAGATGGCCTATGCCGATGAATTTATAAGAAAGCTTCCTAAAGGGTACAATACAAACATTGGACCAAGGGGTTCGAGTTTAAGCGGAGGTCAGAAGCAAAGGTTTGATTCTAATCCAGTGGTTATTCTATTATTGGAATTGATGGCATTTCCATTGCTTACCCATAAAGGTGAAAATGGGGACTGGTGCTTTTATTTTGTGGAAATTAAGATGAAAATCACTCTTTTTATTGTGTGTGGTGGTTGTACTTCCTGAGTTTGTTTGTTGCTTACTTGTACACGGCAGATTAGCTATTGCAAGGGCGCTTTATCAGGATTCGTCGATATTGATTTTAGATGAAGCAACCTCTGCTCTAGATAGCAAGTCTGAGCTGTTTGTGAGACAAGCTCTGCAGAACTTGAAGGGAAATCACACGGTAAGTGTTGGCTGTCTTCCGTATGTTATAAATGATCTGAACTCGCTACTGATTTGAGAAACTTTCTACTTTTAATAAATGTACATGCCAATAGGTGATAGTTATATCCCACCGGTTGGAGACGATTTTAATGGCGGAACGAGTATTTCTGTTAGAAAATGGCAAAGCTGAGGAGCTGACTCGCTCCACACTTTTGGCTGCTCACAACAACTCTCAGCCACTCCACGGCATTGCAGTTTAAGGATAGTACCTGATTGTTGGATAATGTAAACATAATATTTTATCAAATTTGCAACTTCAATTGTTCATATATTTCCTTAGCAGCAATTAGCTGATCGTAAAACTTAAACTTCCGAGCATCACCTCGTATACGAATATGATAATTCATGTAATAAAGTAAAACATCAAACCACTTTGTTATATGCAGAACACAGAGGACCGACAGACCGAGTAATGCCATATATGATCTAAATTAATTAAAATCAGTCAAATAATGGAACGTGTTTCTTTTCCCGCCAAAAGCTTTTCATCTTGCCGCCATAAATCTCCGTCTCAAGACAAACTCTCTCATTTGCTTACCACCTGTATTAGAAAGCCCTAAAGATCCACTCTGTTGGCTCGCCCTCTCTCTCATCACCATCCAAACCCAAATAGTAAGTCAAATTTTCAGATATACCCTTTAGCTTTTTTTTGACTAGTAGGCGTTCCTTTTACAATTTGAGCCAGGAATTTGTGTTTTGAACTCGAAATGGTTACAGTGGGTGTTTCGATAAAATAATTGTTCTTTGGTTGACAGGTATGGATACTTCAAAGCCTGCAATATTCGTGAATGGTGGGTTGTTGCCGATGCACGTGAGGAAGAGGGTGCGTGCGGTGATTCAAGTTGTGGGATCTGATCGCGGCTCTGTGATCGCAAAGTCCACTGATGATCGTCAGATTGTTGTCAAAGGTTCTCCTCCGCCTTCTCCTCTAACCAATTTTGTTGAGGTTATTGGCATTGCGGACGGTGAAAAATCCATCCAAGCTGAAATTTGGACCAACTTCGGCGACACATTTGGTAATATGGTCATTTGCTTCTCCTGCCAAACTTTGCTTCTGACAGAATGTTTTTGTACGAGTTTATGAACGCCTAATATCCATTCTTGTGGTTCTTTCCTGCTTTACACTGAAATGAGATCCCAGCTTTTCGTACTTATCTCCTTAAGCACTTGAAAGCTTAAGAAATCGGTTTCCCCATGGTTTGAAACAATGGATTCCTGAATGAACACACGTTTTGTTAATCTTTTACGTGATCCTCTTTGAGTTGCACTTGATAGAATAATTAACTTCTTGTTTCCGTATCTACTTGATGTAGATAACTGAAAGCCTGTCAGTAAAATCATTTCCTGTTTGTAGTTTTACTAGACGGATATTGGTTATGCTTTTATCCTCACTTTACTGCTGCTTGCTCTGACTTCTGAATGTTGGCAGACGCATCCTCCTACAATCAACTTTGTCAGCTTGCAAATGGCGAATACCAGACTTTGTTCTTGTAAGCGAAAGAGTTCCTATTCTGTGTGAAACTGGAGGGTCCTTTAAGGCTTTGATCTTGCTTGGTGGAAGACTTTTAGAACTCATATCTTGTACTTACACAGTTTTTAGCTCTTTAAGCATGTAGTTGGGCTTTTAGTTAACCATCTGTTTAATTGACTAAATTGCAATTTAAGCCCTAATATTTAGAATGTCCAATTTTAATTCTAATATTTTCAAAATGTTTAAAGTAGATGACAAATATAACAAGGTTAAACTTTTATTAGTTATGTGTTATATTAGTGTTAATGTGATATACTTTATTATTTTTTATAATTTGTTAGTAAATTTTAATATAATGTGTATATTACATGATATAATGAATTTATACGAATTTTTAAAAAAATATAATTATTAATAATTTGTTGTGTTAATTTAATTATTTCATTATGCTAATTTTTAATTAAAATTTTAAGCAAAAATCTTAAAATCCCTAATTTATAACCCTAGTTGTAAAATAAAATTACAATCTTCAATTTTTAATTGAATTTTGGTTGTTATCTATAATAGGGCCATATTTTTAGCATCATTTATGATTATATACCACCCTTTGTTTTTGTTTTTGTTGAAGAAGATATTACTATCTTTCTCATTTTTAGTTTCCAAGTATCAATATTCTCTTTATATATAGGAGCTAAATTAGGAGAAAGAAATAACTGCCTTTTCTATTATAATTCCAATTAAAGGAGCATTTCATTGATTATAAACTGCAAAAGCAACAAGAGATGAAGGACAAAATAAGCAATGTTGGTAAGTTTTTATGTTTGCTGTCTAGAATGTTATGTATCAATAGTTACTGTCTTTGGTTTTTATATATTAGATAGTATATTAGTTGAGCAGAATTGTGTTTTTTTGGGTACGTACTACTTCCTTTATACTAAGCTCTAATAAGCTTCTTGGATTAGACCTATTAGAAAAGGAACAAAATTGATTTATTTCTATCACATTAACTTATTAAGGTATATAATATTTTGGCCTTGTTTAGCAATCAGTGGATAGCTAATAGTGGGTTAATATAGTTGATTTGACTAACGGATAGTATTAATGATTTATTTAAAAATGTTTGATAACATTAGTTGTTTATGCATAAAATAATTTAAGAGGGTATGGTTAAAAAAAATATTATAAGGACATGAGTATTAGTTGTTTATATTTTAGTATTTTTAATATTTTCATAAGAATTTAGAAAGAAAAAAAGAAATTAACATTATCATTTTTTTCAATATTTTGCATCGAGCTTTGAGAATATCGAAAGTCTCTCAATATAACTTCTGAATAATGAATAAGTTCGATTAAATTTTTTTTAAATCTTGTATTGACAAGGATTAACTGAAGAACTTAAAAGATCATTAAAATGTCGCTAAAAATAAACTTGATAATGGGTTCGATTGGATCACAATAGAAATTTTTCCTTAAATGTAGCACCAATAAACTTAATATGAAATTGAGTCTATAAAAGTGATATTGAATTAATTTTTAATTTAAAGAAATATAATTTTTTGTTATTTTAATTTTAATTTTTTAAATTTTAAAAATTGAAACTATATTTTGAATATGTTAAATTAAAATAAAATTATTTTTAAAAAATTTTTTATATTAATCTCTTAAATTTTAAGCTCATATAGAAATAATTAATTTAAATTTAACTTATTAATTGTAGAATAAATTAAATTGAATTAAACACAATATAAAAGTAGTAATAATATAGTATATTAAATATTGATATAAAAGGGGCTTAAACATCATGTTTATGCAAAAGTAATTAATGCAATATAATTAGAGATAACAAACATAAAATATTTAATTTTTTGATATTTTAATTTATTATTAAATATTTTAAAATATTAATTTAATAACTAACTTTTTAAATTTATATAAATTAAGTCAAATTTATATCTCTTTCCCTTAAGGTATCTAAACTTGATACAACATTTCTACCATCCAACTCTCTAGGGGGGAAATTGCAAGGTAAGGTTTGTACGATATCTTACCACTTACTTCCAACTTTTATTGATTTCAGAAAGTGTTGAATGGTGGGAAGATGAGGCTTCAGGTGGATATGAAGAGTTTTGGAAGGAGGATGGATCTTGGGGTTGGTGTGGAGTTATGTAGACCTTAGGCAAGGAAGAAGGAGAGATGCTAATAAGGGTAAACTTAAGTTTCTAGAGGGGGTAATTGGGGCATGGTGTTTAGATGGGGTGAGCTAGATAAGGGTGGGAGAAGAAGGAGTGTGTTGAACAGTGAGGGGTAATTGAGGGAATTCATTTAAGTTTGTAGCTTGCATTATCAGGGGCTTTCTAATTAAGGGGGTGAGAGGTTAAAGGATCCAAAAAGGGTTAAAAAGTAATTACTTAAGGAGGAAAAAAGACTTAGGCATGAAAGGTCGTCTAAGTAAAAATACCATGAAAGTCCTCACCATAGGAGTAAGCCAATGATCTAGGGAAAGTAAATCAATTAATTTTTCAGTAAGGATGGGGAGAAAACATGGTGGAGGTGTAGAAAAAATCATGATGAGTAGGGGTGCATAGGAACAAGTAAATAGAAAAATCTCATTTTAGAGGGTACTAAAGCAATGATAGAAGTAAACTGTAGAGAAGAGAAAAGAGAAGGCAGATGTTTTTAAAGAGAGAAAACATCCTGATAATTAATGATTAAAATCAATTATATAATCTAAATTATTTGTATTTATGTTTGTAATCTCATTATCAAGATGATCTTTAATTTGTTTTTCCTTTTCTTCTTTATGTTTTATCCCTTCAATATGTTTCACCTTGAATTTGTTGTTGCAATCATTTATTTGATAATTCTCTTTAGAATGTAAAAGTTTATTATTTAGAGAAAAAGTTTAAGTTTTAGCAAGTTTACTAAAATTCTAGCGCCCCACTCCCGCTGACCCGCACTCGATATCGAGAGGGATGTCCGAGCTCGTGCCAGTGAGAGCGGCGTGCTAGAACAGTCCGTCAATCCGTTCGGTAAAAAAAAATTTGGTTCAGTTTGGTATCCGATCGGCACAGGCGTGCGGAAATCAAGTCGCTCAGTCCAAGTTGGTCGGCAATACACTTAATAAAACAGTACATGCAATCAGTTCAGTACAACCAATAATTCAGTTCATTAACAAACCGATCAGTCCAGTACATTTATCAATCAGTCAGTTCAGTACAAACATAACAGAATCCAGTAGCCCATTTGGGGCCGAACACTAATACAATGGTTCAGACAATTTACAAATACAACTTAGACAATAAATCAAATACAAGAGACAGACACAACTGATCCCGACCACTAAGCAGTAGGCATACTCCCGTTCGCCGGACGGGTATTCTTCAGAGTCCTG
>JANZLX010000005.1:35231769-35257232 GCA_025531955.1 Erythroxylum orinocense
TCAATCAGTCGGTCACAATTCCTATTCTGTCGATCAGTCTGATTTCCAGTTGAACACATTATCGTTCTATTGATTTATGCAAGTCTTTCCTATCGATCGGCATTATCCGAAGTACGAGCACTATCTGTACTGTTCGGCAGTATTATTTTCTTGTCCGATCGGCCTCATTACTGCTCAGCATCAACAGTCCTAATTCACTACACAACTCTTCAGTTCAGGCAGTGTGATCGCTCGAACCATACGATCGCTCGGTAACGCAATCGCTCGGCCAACGCGTCGCTCGGTAACACTATCGCTTGGCCAGAGCATTGCTCGGCCAGCGCGTCGCTCGGCCTCACTAATCACATTCCACAACAGTTCAATATCAGTCAATGGATCGGTTCTAACTTCAGTACACAGTAACAAACACATTAATCCCTAATGCGGGGCCGGGATGTTACAGAAATTCTCCTAATTCATTAGTTAAATTTATTATTGGGTATTATTGTGTGGTAAAGTTATTCTTATTGGATAATAGTGACTGCTCCCAAAGCTATAGACTCCATGTCTTTTACTAATACGACATTAAATTCAAATGATGATAATGTGGTTTGTTATTATGGGTAAATGCTTGAACTGTTCTTAAGACCACCAAGCTCACTCGAATGATTTCTACTATTGAAGCTTTCAAGATATACCTAGGGATAAATCTTTCACTCACTAAGCAATGAAAACCTATTAAGAACTTCATTGAGTGATCATAATCTAGGGAAGAGATTTTATAAATGTCCCAAATATTGAGTGAGTTTTTCTTTTTAATAAAGTTAAAGTTTTGATATGTATAATATTTATCTCATTAACTAATTTTAGTTTCAAATTGAAAGATGTAATGTTTTTAGGTGGTACAATGATAAATTTATTGAGAGGGTTGTTGAATTGATTTATAAATTATGAAAAAGAAATATGTAAGTTAAACAAGGAGGTCCAAACAACCATAATCAAAACAAGTACAACTAAAGAGATTGAGGAGCAAATAAATCTCATAAAGTAAGAAAATAGTTTGATGACAAAAGAGAAAAATGAATCAAAAATTAGTTTAGTGATTATTGTAATATAATTTGTTATGCTTATGTTGGTTGTTATTTTGAAAAACATTATGGACAATTGTCACTAAATTGTAATGTTTTGTTCAAACTTGAATTATAATAATTATACATTAGAATTTATATTTAAATATAATTTGTAATTACATATTGAATATGATGATTCCTCGTCATTTTGTATATGGTACTTATAGTATTTTGTAATTCATATTAGTAATATATTTGGAATTCATTAATCCAAAGTGGTAAAAACATTAATATTATTTATACATTTGGAATTCATATATAAAAGTGGCAAACACTTTAATATATTTGGAATTCATATTCAAAAGTGTAGACATATATACGTATATCCAAAAGTTACATAACAACACATCCATCTAAAAAGAAAATATCAACAATATATCTATCCAAAAATTATGTGAATAATACATCCATCCAAAAGTGATTGTTAACACATATGATAATTTTATTATAGTTGATTATGTGCCATATTGCTTCCTTTAGTTGTACTTGAATGAGAAAGTTGTTCCTATAGTGGTTGAGTTAATGATGTTCTTCTTCTAATTGCTTCAACTTGTAACTATTGACAAGTGATACTAGATTATTCTTTAAACCTTAGACCACTTGGTTTAAATGATAACTGGAATGTAAGTAAATTAACACCTATAAACTTCTTTTTACAACTAGCAAAAGAGTTACTGACCTAGAAATACACATCGTTTATAATATTCATTTGAATTAATTATTAATAAAGTAATGAATGCTCATGTTTGAAACTTACATTTTTTATTTACTAAATCAATATAGTAATATCTTCAATTATGTTTGCACCGACAATCTATATTAATTAAATGTAATACAATCATCAATTATTACATGTTTCAATGATCACCTAATAAACATAATGGAAATAACAATGTTAGTTTGATATGTAAAGAAAATCACACTAAGAAATACAAGGTTTATAAGCAAAGAAGGTTTTATACATATGAAGATGCCTCACTAAGTAACATTGGGCCTTCCTTGCTACGTTTTCTTACATTATGGCTAGAATTGTCACGTTTCCTACATATTTTCACTTATCCTTTCTAAGACAATTTGTTTAGATGTTTTAACTTTCATTTGGTCCTTTCCTTTTAGCAATTTTTGTTCTCGTTGGAATAACTCCTTTAGGTGGCGAGTGTATTATCTCTACATTAATTATATACCAAAAAAATTGCACCCTTAATAGCAATATATGGTTATACAAACTGAGGAATTGGTCCTTCTTGTAGTAATCATCTACAAATGTCTCCACCTTAGTTTGAAATTATGGATTGCATTTATTGCATCTTTGCAAGGGTATCCATACAGGTATTATATTTGACAACTACATGAATATTATTTTCCAATCCTCACGGTATCCTTGCCATCAACCTTTGACACTTTGTATGTCTCATCTTCATTCCAAACTATTCTACGTTGTATTGCATCTTTTTTTTGTTATTTTCCAATTTCTTAATAATGGTTTGTGCAATATCACCTTTAAGTATATAAAAATTCTCGCATGTTCGTTTGTTTTTTTCATCATCACCATTTTAATTATTTTATTAATGTCAATAATTGGTTTATCTTTTTTTGGTAAGATCCACCATTAAAGGTTTTACTTATATTGTTACAAATAATTGGGCATTTTGATTCAATTGACTGGTGGCATCTTACCCACCTTTCCTTAAGATATTCGAGCAATACAAAAACACATCTTTATTTTCTTTTGTCCATTTTTTAGCTACTTATTGTAATCTTTTACATGGGTTGACTATGCAGAAATATGAAACTACATTAGAAAATATGGATGGCAATTGGGTTAGGGCCTGAGGTCGGTTGGCTAGAAGTCAATGGTCGGAATTTTTATATTTAAATTTTAATTATTTTGAAATTATTAATTAATAATTAAGGATAAATTTATAAGTAATGAAAAAGGATTAAAATTAAAGTGATCAATTCAATTAATTGAAGTTACGAATTTCAATTGATTAATAAAATTATAAAAATTGAGATTTTATAGTGAATAAATATATAAGATGTATATATACTAATAAAATAAATAAGGTAAAACTAAATTCATTAATGAAAGAGAATAAGATTATAGGAAATTAAAAAAGGTTATAATTGAAGTGAAAAATTCAATTAATCATAGTTTCAAATTTCAATCGATTAATAAAAATTGAAATTTTATAATGAATGAATATATAAAACGAATATATTTGATAGAGTGAATAAGATGAAACCAAATTAATTAATGAAGGAGGATATGATTACAGGAAATGAAAAAAAGGATTATAATTGAAGTGATCAATTTAATTAATTGAAATTACAAATTTAAATTGAATAATAAAAATTGAGATTTATAATGAACGAATATATAAAAACTTATATATACTGATAAAATTAATAAGATGAAACCAAATTCATGAATTAAGGTGGGTAAAATTATAGGAAATGAAAGAAAAACATTATAATTAAAGTGAACAATTTAATTAATTATAATAATCTTAATATTACAAAAATGATTATCCAAATCATTTTACAAAAAATGATAAAATTTACAAAATAATAAAGATAAAATCATAATAGAGATTATAGTCTAGAAACTGGAAACTGGATAGGGTACTAGGTAGAGACTAGATAGATTAAGAGAGCAATAAATCATTGTAGTTATGATTGTCAATAATTTGCATCTCTTCTGTATGTATTATTTAGTAATATAATATTAAAATTAAAGGAATATTGAGGACATGGTAATAATTAATAAATAATTAAATATACTTTCATCTTTAAATATTTTATCAAAATAATGCCCACTTAATTGATGAGTATGATTAGTCACCTTAATATACAAATTAAAAACAATATAAGGTAAAATAATATAAAAATTAGAGAAAATTGATATATGAAAAAGAAAAGAATTTACCCTTAATATTTTCATCATCTAACCAACTTCGGGCATACATAAGGGCTTCCATAATACGATGATGAATTCAAGCATGATGAGAACTAATAACCCAACTATTAGTGCTAAAAGCACATTCCAAAGTATCAGTGAATGACGAAATTGCTAATATATCTCGTACAATTACTTTCATGATCAAAAAATTATTTCTACAATTTTTTCACCATAATAATATATTAAATTACACACCTTCAACTTCAGTCATATAATCTTTTGTCAAATATTTATCTAATTCTATCATATTGTATGAAATCCTTGCTCTTTTTTCTTTCATAAAATTTGAAAGTGAAAGTAAAAAACTACTCTTAAAAGATGAGTCCAAACCTAAAACTAAAGTTGAAGTTAAATAGCCTAAACTATTGTGATCTTGATCATGAATTTTGCCCATTCTGACATGAAATCATATCAAAATTGTTTAATGACATTTATATGCTTTTGGACTTAATCGCCATATAACACATTATATATAAAATTAACCCCTTCATCTTGTATCACAAGTTTAGTACAGATAAGACTACAATAATATGTCAAACTATATACTAATAAGAATTCAGCTGGGCTCGGTCACCATACAACACATTATATATAAAATTAATTCCTTTCATCTTGTATCTCAAGTTCAGCACGTGTAAGATTGCAACAATATGTCCAACCATATACCAATAAGAATTCAACTTCTTCATCATCTACTCTGCCATAATTCGAATAACCTCATTAGAATCAAACATCCAATGAAATAAAGCTTTCTTTATCTGACGCATAGTGCTAAACCAACGGTGTAAAGTTAGATATTTTGTTCTTGAGAACAATTCAACAGCATTATAAAATAATTCCAACTTCACACAAAGTTCTCTAGCAATTTCATTGGTCTTCTGTAGGCATGCAAGTGTACTGAGAATCTCTTTTTCTTAGCCTGGTAAACACATCAAGATATTAGATTGTCGACTCCAACATCTTGAAGGTTGAGTTCCATCTGGTTACACAATCTAAAACCAACATCTTCGTACTTTGGAATGCATAAATGCCATGTAGTTAATATAATACACTATTTCAAATCAAATATATTCCTTCTTTTATGATATCCAATCCATTTCTTATGATCAAGTTTAGAATATGCACAAATTAATGCATATTGAATAACTTTTCATGAACCAATAAACTTCCAACTTTTATCTTATTCTTCAACTTTGCAATCATAAAATCATTTATGCTACAATTATCGACTGTTATGGTGGATAGTTTGCTATCAATATTAAAATCTAGCAAACATTCTCCTAACATGGTTGTCAACCTTTCACTTGTATGTGATGTTGACACGTAAATGAACTATCATGTACAAATATTACCAACATCAATCATAATATAATGAAAAGGTAAATGATAACAATATTAAAAAATATAAATTACCTCAAATTTTTAAGACTTAATCCAATCATTGTTAATATGATCTGTCGTCATCGCCATATAACCCTTCTTTTAGAAATCTGTTGTCCATATGTCTATTGTAATGGCAATACGTCCTTTAATGCTCGACATTGTTTTTAAAATTTATTTCTTCTTATTCTCATATATCTTCATAATGTACTTCTTCAATATATTCCGACTTGGGACCTTAAAGGTTGGTTGTAGTGAGTTGTAAAACATCTTAATCTTTTGGTATCAACTATAGATAGTAGATGTTTATCACTAATTACCATAGAAGCTATCAAAAACCTTGATCTGTTGTTGTCATAAGATGCTCCATCTATTGTTGTCCTAATATCATCTTCCTTCTACTCCACGAATCCACGTGTCTCTTTAAATAAGAGGTTTCATCTTTTGAACTCCCGACGAACATCTTTTACCAATATTTACAGTCAACCTTTTCTACTTCATCCATTGATCTATTCTTATTAAAGTAATTCCAAACTTCACTTTTCAATTGACTTCGAGTTGAATTTCTATCTTTACTTAGTACGGATTAGAAGTTTCCACTTTTATCTCTAGTACTAGATTACAACTCTCTATTGAAGGAATATGCTTAATTTATCTAAAACAATCAAAATATAAATATATATGTTATTCATAATATATATATATATATATATATATATATATATATCAAATAATCAGTGACCTACATGGCATATATGTGATTGTGTAAGTCACCGTGCTTATGTCACAAACACACACGGGCGTATGTATATGATTGTGTAAGTTTACGAATGTGTATGTGACCGTATAAGTCACTATATGTTTAACAGACTTACAAGATCACATACACATGCTCGTGTGTGTTTATGACACAATCACAGTGACCGTGCAAGTTTGCGAAAACACCTCATCAATAGTAACAATCCCAAAATCTAGTATTTCAAAAAATATTGTGTGTATTTTACCTTGCTAGTGGGTGAGTGGTGAAGATAAACCAAAAAACATTGCGACAAGGCAATTAGGAAGTGGGGCAGTGGGCGACGATGCGAAGGGGCCGTCGCGACTAGAGGGGGAAGGGGCGAGCTAGGTGGTGACTAGCAATTGGAGTGATGAAGAGGTGGCAATTGCTGAGGCTTGAGCTAGCATCGACTACTGTGACTAGTGAGTGAGTGAGAGAGAGAATTGTAAGTGAGAGGTGAAGAGGAAGAAATAAATCTCAAGCAAAACGATGTCATCTGCTTAATTGATTTTGGTTTAAAACAACGTTGTTTTGCTCATCAATTTAGTTCTCGAGAACTAGCCCAAGGCCTAATTAACCTGGGCTAGGTCGGGCTAGTCCTAGTCTATTTTGTCATCCCTTAAAGATAAGGAGGTTAATACACTTTCCAAACTAATATATGCATACATGCATGCCGTTGTCATATAAATGTGAAGTTAATTTATAAAAGAAAATAATAATTAAAAGAATAAAGAACACCTTAAATTAAAATTAATCTTTTTTCTTAAATTAAAGGAAGAATGTGAAATTTCTATAACATAACACTTTTCCAGTAATAAAAAATTATGCGATAAATATGTTAAACATTTGATGCCTACTTGAAAATTTTAGACTATATTCAAAATAATAAATAATTATTTTTATAAATTATAAATTTAATTATTTCTTTTAATTATTGGTAGAAGTAGAATCAAAACCCCTAATAAAATTATAATTAGACAACACATGAATAAAATAGTATTAATAAAGCATTAACGTTTGGTACAAATAAAAACATTTTTCATTATGAACTTTTCAAAAAAACATATTTTGGATAACAAGAACACATTGCTAATATATGATTAAAAAAAGAAAAGAATGAGGTTTTTGTTTTTTAAATGACTAAATAATGAAGTATTTATTTATTTAGCGTAGTTGAAAAAAATGGGGCAAAAGTGGTTTTCTACTCTCTTCAGCCCTAAAGTCCCTTGGAATCCATTGGATCCAAAAGCACGAAGTATTTGTCTCTTTCCGTAAGAGGACTCGGAAAAATTAGGGTTTCTGTTAAGCAACTAAGAGAGAGTACTTTCCCGCTTTCGATTTTCGTTCTACTTCAACTAAGGTTCGGCCCCACCCTCTTGCTCGTTTTCGGCTTAAGGTGCTTTGCGTGTTTCTTTTCGTGAGTTTAATGGATTTTGTTTATCTGCTTCTACTAATCATTTATTACTTGTTGGGTAGTTTCGTTTTCAGTTAAACTTCCTATCTTTATGTGTTTTTGATAAAATGAAACAATTCAATGACTGTTCTTTCTGTGAAAATCTTTCTCGTAATGGCAATGGCTTGGAAGTTCTTGTTTTACTTAAACATATTGTAGGATTGGGGATTGTTGAACCATTCATGCTGGTTCTATCTGGGTTTATATCAACTTCGCTCCTATGCATTAATTTAGGGTGATTATGCTTGAAATTGTTGGAGATGGATTTGGGTTAAAGGAGCGTGGGGAAATGTGTTGAGCCGCCAGATGATTGAAGCTGAATGATTATTACCTTAATTAATTGGGTATTTAACAGTCTACCTCCTTTTTTTTTTCTTTTTTTTTTCCGACGGAGCAAAACGGCAGAACATAGAAGAACTTAATAATTACAGTCCCATTTAAGTTAAGTAGTTTAGTCCTGGTGATCTAGGAGTTGCTAGAGGGTAGGTTTGCAATTTTTGGTTGAAAACTATCCAAGTTGATGTAATAATGTATTGATTCCCTTTAAAACTTGTATTCACAGGCTAAGACCCAAATTCAGACTGCAACTTTCTGTTTTATTTGGAAAAGATACAGATCATGTAGATTGTTTTATTATAACTGTTAAAACAATTTCTTAATGAGTTGAAATCAATCACTCTAAAATTTTGCTCTTACTTCTTTGCTAGCTTACTAGTGTATTAATTTAAGCCTTAAGCCTTGAAAAGTTTCCATGTGTGGCTCATTTTCATTATTTTACTGTATAATATTATGGTTGATGATGCATAGCAATCACGTAGTTCTTTTTCTCATTTCTTGTCTTTTTCCTTCCTTTTCTTCTTTTTTTTTGGTGGAGAAACTGTTCCAGATGTATAATTAAACAATAAACTTCCTGTTGATTTTGTGCCGGTGCCACTGTCTAGATTTCAAGAAATTCTTTTCGTCAATGTTTGCGTTTTTTTCACCTGATGAGCATTTTCATCCATCCATCCTCTTGGTTATAGTCGTAATACTCTCTTGCCTGTCTCGTTAACTACTGTTACTTTCTCATCATTCATTAATTGGTTATCATTCGCATTTCAAATCCTTGGATCCTTATCTTATGGAAGAAATTCACTCGAGATTCTTACTCTTCAACTCCTTTTGGCCTCTCATTTTGTTTCCACCTTTCCCTACTTGTACTCTTCCTTTTGTGAATGCTTCTGGCTTCTGTGCTTCTTTCACAGTTGCCTTGCAAGCTTTTTTTCTTAGATACGTAACATGCCGAGGGCAAGAGCAAGTAATGTGGCAGCTGATAACCAAGATGTGACTGAAAACCCCGTGGAACCAGAAGAACAGGTTGACCTTGATGACGAAAATGATCCTGAAGAGACAATGGAGGAAGAAGTTGAATATGAGGAAGTAGAGGAAGAGGAGGAAGTTGAAGAGATAGAGGAAGAGGTGGAAGAGGAAGTGGAAGAAGAGGAAGAAAATGAAGAGGCTGATACTCAAAGGATCTCTGATGCTGAAGAGGAGGAAGATGAAGAGAAAATACATGCAGAGCTTCTTGCGCTTCCCCCTCATGGATCAGAGGTGTACCTTGGTGGCATTTCTCGTGATTCTTCTGTGGAGGATTTGAGAGACTTTTGTACATCCATAGGAGAAGCTGTGGAGGTCAGTCCCATTGATTGTCTTTATTTATCTTTGTCATACTTATAAAGTCTAAACTTGGCTATATATTGGCATCAGGTAAGAATCATGAAGGGAAAAGATTCAACTGATGCAAATGGCTATGCTTTTGTAACCTTCAGAACAAAGGAATTGGCTTCAAAGGCCATCAAAGAGTTGAACAACACTGAATTCAAGGTAGCATTTCATGGTTCCTTTTCTAACAAAAGATTTTAGCTTTGTGGATCGCCTTAGTTTTATGCTTGAGAAACTAGATGTGGGTTTGCATTTATTGGTTGGTTCCTTATATGCTGTTTGAAAAATCTTAAGGTTTTTTTGGGCCAATTTGGAGTATCTTAGTCTTGGTTGTTTTTTTTTGTTTTTCTTAATTGAAAATTGCCCTTTTCAGGGTAAAAAGATAAAGTGTTCAACGTCTCAAGTTAATCATCGATTATTTATTGGTAATGTTCCGAGGACCTGGGCAGAGGAAGATATGAAGAAAGTTGTCTCCAAGATTGGTCCAGGAGTTATTTCTCTGGATCTATTGAAGGTACGTTTGCTCCCCTATTCCCTACTTTCATATTGTGTATGCAATAATGCAGCATGCACTATAATAATAGCTTGAGTTGTTCTTTCGGTTTATTTCTACTGAGTTCCATATTTTCACTCTCATAGGATCCACAAAACTCCAGTCGTAATCGCGGGTTTGCTTTCATTGAGTATTATAATCATGCATGTGCAGAATACTCTAAAAAAAAGATGTCAACCCCAGATTTTAAACTTGATGATAATTCTCCAACTGTGAGCTGGGCTGATCCTAAAAATGCAGGTTCTTCTGCAGCCTCTCAGGTATTTCATATCACTATCTTTCTTCTCCTATAAAATTGCCATTATTTACCATTGGAAGTGAAATTCCATAGAACATTTTTGCTTGAAGCATGTTCTTCTTGTTAATCTTTGTGGTGCTATTCTTATTTTTTCATGTACTACTTTTGGTTCTTAACGTATGATTGTATAACTTCATCAGATGTTATTTTGAATGTTCATCTACTTGATAGACTTGGTTATGGTTATGAATCGTGTAGCTAAGCCATGAGTGTTTAGCTCAGTTTGAGTGCTATTATATTTCTACTCTCTCCACCAAAGTTTGAGCCTTGAATTTGATTGACATGGTTGGGGGATTTAGGTTTCGGGGATATTTGGCCCCTTAGGCTCAATGAATGAAACCAGAAAAAATGTGTGTCATCCTATGATAGATCATAATTTGGAGTTGATTGTTTTATGATGTCTCCTTTACAGTTTTGCAATATCTTTTGGGGGATTTAGGTTTCGGGGTTATTTGCCCCATTAGGCCCAACGAATGAAACCAGAAAAAATGTCTCTCATGCTGTGACAAATCATAGATCATATTTGGAGTTGATTGTTTTATGATGTCTCCTTTACAGTTTTGTAATATCTTCTTGTATACTGTAAATTTTATGCAGAGAATTTTTTAACTTTTCTAAGTTATTTGAGTTTTATTTTGTGAATTCATGCAGGTTAAGGCAGTTTATGTGAAGAATTTACCAAGAGATATTACTCAGGAACGATTAAAACAGTTGTTTGAACGTCATGGAAAAGTTACAAAGGTGGTTCTTCCACCTGCAAAAGCAGGACATGAAGAGAGCAGATTTGGTTTTGTGCACTTTGCTGAGAGGTCAAGTGCAATGAAAGCATTGAAGAACACAGAGAAATATGAAATTGATGGTAGCTTCTCCTGTTTTAACATGTCCACTTTGGATAAGTTGATTTGTTGATTCTAATTGTTTACTGGCTGTTTGCAGGTCAAGTTTTAGAGTGTTCCCTTGCCAAGCCTCAAGCAGATCAGAAGTCCTCCGGTGGAACAAACTCACAGAAGGCAGTCTTGCCTCAAACTTATCCACCTCGCCTTGGCTATGGCTTAGTTGATAATCCATATGGTGCTTTGGGTGGAGGATATGGTACTGCTGGCTTTGCACAAGTAAGATGATTTATTTATGCCAGATCTATAGAAGTTTGTTTCATTGTTGAAACAATGAGTTTGGCTCTTTTGATTGTTTTATCTTTGTGAATTTTTAAAATCTTCAGTTTTGCACTTGAAATTATTTTTGTTAACAAAAGCAAATTTTTGCAGCCAATGATATATAGAAGTGGACCAACTCCTGCTGGGATGGCAATGATGCCAATGCTCTTACCTGATGGAAGAATTGGATATGTTTTGTAAGTTCTAATTTCATTGCTGTGTTCCTATTTGTCTTATTGTCTTTCATCACTTGTGATGCGTGGCATACCTGGAATATGAAGATTAAGCCCCATTACTGGAAGTTCCCTCCTGATAAAAATGAGGCTGCCAAAACTTGAATTGTTAAACATGAGAAAGAAAAATTCAACCTTAATGCATCCCAAGCACATGAAGCACGATGCTTGGGATTCTTTGACAATAATGTAATTTCTTTACAGTTGATACTGGGGTGTGAAAAATCCTGCTATTTGTTTTGTTCTTTTGCGCTTATGAACGATTGTCAGTTTGAAGTTGTCCTTATCTATTTTCTGGAATTTTCTTTTTATGTTTTATTATCTGTAGGCAACAACCTGGAATGCAACCTCACCATCAACCACACCATCGTGGTGGCAGATCAGGTGGTTCTGGCAGCTCAAGTGGTGGAAGACGTGGAAATGATAGTAGCCGAGGCCGCAGCCGATATAATCCATACTAAGTGCTGGAAGGGCATAGATATAGAGGAAAGCTTCTGATTGACTTTAGTTATCTGGTGATTGAAGAAAACCTTGCCTGCTCTCAAGCAAGCATGAAGAAGCCTAATAGCTGAATGACCCGCAACTGAAAGTAACGCATCCACGAGCAAGAAAAAGGATGCACTACATGTAATGGCTTTCTTGCAGCTATGTGTTTTATTTGAGCTTTGAAGCTAGAGTTTGATGGTTACTGTCAAGGATGATCAATATAAAACAGACTTGTCTGTTTCATCCATCTAGAACCGGGATACATTTTCTGATTATGATTTAAATGTGTATTTCCAATTCAATTCCTAATCGTTGCTTTGTTATTGCATAGCCTCACCACCTTCCATTTGTCTTGAAATTTGACATTCTTAAAGAGTTCAATCAACGTTCTAATGTTGTACCTCTTAAGCTTTACGCTTTAAGTCAATTCTAGTTGGGTGAAAGCCAAAACTATTGTTGCACAAATTGTTCGTTAAGTGGTTGTTTATCCCCAACTCTGGATTTTTTTCAAGGCGATGTATTGTTTATGGTTACTAGGTGAAGGACTCGGTGGCATGATCCTTGATAAGCTTTAAGCTCTCGATACATTCGAGATTAAAGATCTTTACTGTTGCTCAAGCTTAGCTTGACATTATGGCATATGTGATCTTTTCACATGAACAGGCTTCGTCACTGAAACAAAATAGACAAACGGATAAATATTTTCTGAAACTGAATCACAATGAAAATTATGAAATCACTATCCTGAGACCATTCTTAGAAATTGATCATAGAATAGTCTTATCAGCAAACTATTGCCATACTACTACGGTGCGGAAATATGCAAGGGGTTGGGATATAACTGTTTAGCGTCTATGCTGCGGAAAGCCTATCCAAGTGCTATTTCATGTGGGCTCAGTAACATGTTTACACGTGATTTTTTGGTTGAGGCGTTGGGCAGTATTGTGATCAGATGTTTAGAGTAGTTTAGTTTCAACCAAGTATTTTCCTACCCTACAATAGATTACCAGTTTACTAACATTACACGTCTTGTGACAGTTTCCATCTTCTCGATTTGGAGTAAGAGAAATTTTAACAGAGAGAAGAAATTGTTGTTGTGTTAATGGTATACTTCAGCCAGTCTAATTGTCTCTGTTAAAATTTCTCATAGCCGAAACCTCCCTCTCTCGTTTAAGATACTCGATCAAAAATCAACTCTGAGGCGAATCAAACATTTGATGTGTCAAATCTTGCCATAGCCTTCAAGAAGAGCTAAGAGTTAAATTTATGAAAGAACACAAAAATAGGCAGGCCTACAACCAACTTTAGTTCCTCAATTTACGTACGTGTAAACAAATTAGTCAAGCATCAAGAACATCTAATTGTTGCATTCCTCACAAGGAATGGCAAGAACAAAGAACCATTGAGAGAAATATCACTAAATCAACAACAGAGAGGGCACTGTATCAAACCATTCTCGTTGCACTGACCACATTTCACCATCTTCTTTCTCTCCACGTCCAGCATTTTGCAACTTCCATTGCACTTCATGCACATCAAAAACCTGACTCCAGCGCAACCTTCACATTCTCCGTTGAGGCCTCTTGGGACTCCATCAAATAAAATTCCCAGTTTGCCTTCTTCCTCCAACTTCACCACCTGATCAGCGCCACCTATCAACCTCCCCTTAACAAACAAAAGTGGAACTTTCACTTCCCTTTTTCCTAGTAACGCTCTTAACTCTTCCTTAAACCCAGAATCCATTGAAACATCTCTCTCAATCAGGAGAATACGATGTGACTCAATGATTGATCTAACAGTGTTGCAATCCTCAAATGTTTTTCTGATTCCTCTCAATGTAGTAGTGTAAACAACAACTGCATTTTCCCCACCAGGAGGGCATTTCTGCTCAAAAGACTCGGGAATCAGTTCCAAGTCTCGCGAGTTCTTTAACGTTTGGGATCTAGGAGTAGCAGAAATTATCCGTTTAATCTGCTCTCCTTCGTCAAACAACTCTTTCTCGTACAACGCAACAAGTTCCGGATCAAACAAAGGACTAAAACTTCTACTCCTAGAAGAAACCCCAGAATCGCCACTAAAAGTCTCGAGTTTGGGTCCAACTGGAGTAGATGCTGTCATAGGATAGCTTAATCTCATCACTGCCTTAGAATTCCCAGAAGAATTTTTCCCTTTCAAAAACGGGGCGGGGCTAAAATCTGGTAATCTCTTCACCTTATTCTCTTTACCGCCAAAGGTTTTGGCTTTCCTGGGAGAACCAATATGATTCAAGAACTTCAACGGACTTCTGGCATCAATTTGAGCAACCCGAAGAATTAAAGCTCTTGTGTTGGGGCTTTTCTTGAGCTGACTCGAAACGGGCACAACCTCTTCAAGATCACCCATGAGTTCACAAGCGTCAATCACCTCTGGCTCATCTCTAGGAGGAGACCTCCGTTGCTTTGTCTTAATCTCTTCAACAATGTCTTTAATGGGCATTTCTTCTTCTACTTGTTGAACTTTCAGATGTCGTTGTCGTTCATTGTTGTCGAGTTTGAGAGCACCATAGGTTGAGGAAGTGAGAGAGACGACGTGGTTAACGTAGTCACCGTCATTGTTTAGGATGATATCCCGGTGAAACTTCTTCTTCAAGAACTTGGAAGAAGCACAACCCATATTGGTTAGAGTGTGCTGTGTGCGACTTGCTCTGTTTTTGTTGTGTCGTGCCCCTTTCTTCAGGAAGTTGACAATACAAAGAGACGAGCAAGTTTATGGGGGCTACGATTTTTCTTAACCGTTGTTTGTGTCCGCAACGGGCCCCAACGGTCAAAATTTTCGAACATATTTTGGTGGTTTGTCTAAAAGGCCCTCTCGATTTGGGGTTTCTTTTATATTTCATGTGGTCGTACATTATTTTTACTTTTCTGCCATTATTTTTAATCTTTGCCCAAAAACAATTAGAAATAATCTACTTTTCTGCCATTGTTTTTAATCTTTGCCTAAAAACAATTAGAAATAGCTCAATTTCTAATTGGAAATTCACTCACTTAACATTTTGCTTAAGAAAAATAAGAAATTTGTGTTTTCTATAATATTATTATATGCGTAATTCAATAAAAAATTAAATATGAAAAGTATATTTTGAATCTCAACATTTACAACAGAATATATAACAAATAATAACATTTTAAAACATTCAAAACAAATCCTAAATAGATAAAAAATTTAACGGATTTAAGTTTTTTCAATTAATATTGACGTGATATTATTTTTTATTTTAACATAAAGTAAATATCACTATCATGTAATAAGTAGGACCCATAATATATAAAAATGGGTTCTCTGTCAGGTAAGAATGCTCATTTGTGGTTAATTTTAAAAAATTAATTACGTAGCAGTAAAACTCACTTTCTATTTAAAAATAAAAATAATAGCAGCATTGATGTAGTATTTAACTGACCTAGAGTTAATCTCGTCAAATTTTCTCTCTACTTAGGATATATTATGAACGTTTTGAAAATGTTAAGGTTCAATTTTGAACTCTTCAAAATGTTAAGTTTCAAGCTGTATTTTCTTGTAAGCGTTGACCTTTTTTTTTTTAAAATTGTAAGCATCGAAGTTTAAAATGCACTTTTGTACAAAAATTAAATAAACCTTGCTTAACCTATTGTCCATCTTAGTCTTTTATAGTTAATTTTGTATTCCTTAATGAAGAGATGAGAATGTGAAAGCAACCTTAATTTTCTAATTTTTGTTTGGTTATTGGAAATAGATAAAATAGGAAATAAAAAATTGGAATAAAGTTTAAATAATCTTAATTTTTATTTTTAAGAATGTGGATATAACTTGGAATCAAATATTAAGAATAATTAAAAAAACATTTGTGAAAATAAAATAGGATTCTCCTCTGGTGCTTTTTGGATGCAATCTCTTTATACTTTTTCTTCTTCATTTTTAACTGAATATCTCTCTTTCTCTCTGTGTTCATGTCATGACTCAAATGGGCATGTGAAATCCAAAAATTGAAGGCCTTATATCACATGTAAGTATGACCACTGGTGATAGAAATAAATGTAAAAATCTCAAAAAATAAATACAAACACGTGCACATGTAAGTACAAACACAGTAAAGTACAATAATATTAGATTGCTTCAAAAGAAAAATTTTCAACATCATAAATCATATCACTACAAATGCTAGAGTATAGGTACAAGTGATAAAGATTGGAAAGTACTTAAAAGTAGATATGTTGTAGCTAACAATCCTCAAAGTCACCATTGCCAAATTGGTGGTAGTTGACCTGAAAAGTAGAGTTAAAGGGAGTCAGACTTTACTAATTAAGTCTATATCGCCCTATGACAACCAACAAATGTTCACAAAATATACAATTTATACTAGCATAAACACACATATATGATGTATGATAAATCACCTGCAATACATAATAAATAGTAAAAAAGGAATATCTGTAGGAACCTAGTCTCTATGGGTAAATTATCACAATAACAAACTAGCTATACACTTATACTCATATAGTCGTAAGGCTCTTTCAGTACAAAGGAGCTGTGAGGAGTCAAGCATCGCTAATAGACCAGCCCCCACTCACGATGTCCAAAATCATAATCACATCGATAATATACATATCAAAAAAGGACTTGACTAGGAGCCAAGCATCAAGTAGAATCGGTCCATATTGTATCTCAATATCATATCATAATCATCTTTCATAATTAAACTAGTATGCACATGTTTATGATGTATACCCATCAGGTGGTACGTCCTATAAATTTCTTCCCCCTCCACAATCACTATTAAATACTTCCACACATAATCCAAATATCGATCATGAAATTTCACAGAACAAGCACTCAATTATGTAAGAAACAGTACAAATGGATGTAGTGTGTCATAGCTCCCAAACTAGTATCCATATAATTAAATATTGCGATATTATTCATATAGGCATCACAATAACAACTACTCAAGTTGACTTATAGGTACTTATATATATCCATATCTATATAATTATATGGATACTAGTTTGGGTACCTATGACATACTACATCCATCTATGAAGGTTCTTACATAATTAAACACTTATTTTGTGAAATTATTCACATAGGCATCACAATATGACTACCTAAATTGAATTATATGTACTTATACGCATACACACACACACACACACACACACACACACATACACTTTATAAGGATAGGAGAAATATTTCATCAATCATATCAATCTAGAACCATACTCAATAATGGGTATGGATTTGATATTGGTAGATAGATATGAACTACCTTATTGATGTACTTACTAATATAAACCTTGCGATTTGGGTCCTACTCTTAATATACCTATAAAATAGGAAAAGAAATATTCTAATTAGTATCACTTACAAGCGGTTAGGCTTAATTAACAACCTAAGACTCATTTTGTTTACTAAGATGGTCTAATTATGCAATTCTGCATTTGATCATATTCTCACGTAACTTTCCATGATTTTTAATTTACAAACTGTTAAAAATTTCGCTATGGTTCTTAAGAGAAAAATGATACGACTAGAAGATAGTTCCGGTGGTTAGAATTTTCCTCTAGTGATCGGAAATTTTCAATCTTATAATTCAATGATTTTCATACCAATTGAAAGCTTTTCATTATTAGAACAATTTTTATAACCGCAATAAAACTTACTTCTCAAATAGTCTCAACGAAATGAAGAAAAATTATTTTAAAGCTTTAACATCTATTTTTGTCAATCGACAGTAATACAGGCAATGACTAGTGACGAGACTATAGGGCTTTTGCTCCTGACATACTTTTGCTCCTAACATTGAGAGGAGTCTAATGGTAATGGTGGTGGTCAATAACACTCTTTGAAGGCCACAAATCAAGGATTTGAGTTTTTATCTAATTTTTCTTCTCGATTTTTGTAATGATTTTAGTGTTGTGAGATAAAATGGGTATAATTGTGACGGACTTAAAGAAAGAAGTTGATTGTTATATATGATTGATCGGTTAAAGTCACCGACAACGAAGAATAGATGAAGATGATGGTTTCGTGAGTAGTAGTTATCATCATATCTCTCTACGTTAGTTTTTATAATTTTGAACTTCTTTTTAATCTCTTTGTTGAATTATCAAAAAATAATTTTGATTAACTATTTATAAACTACAAAATATTTTAACTTATTGTTTACATGATGAATCATATAATAACCAAATATGAGTAAGAAATTTTTCATTATCATTCATAATATTTGATACCAAACACTACAATAACTATTAACATGTTTAATCTTATGATTACTTACTGAACACATATAATTAGAATTTCTATTCTTGTTCTTATCCTTCCTTTCCATTTCCATTCCTTTTTTTAGTTCCAATTCATTCATTATTACCAAACATGACCCTAAGGTGTAAAGTCAAAGGATAAAAAGTTTACTCATCCCAAATAAAAACCTACTAATTATCATAATCCACGATCATCAATAATTTATTTGAGAATGAATAAAGTAAAATTTCTATAAATTAAAATTTGATAAATTAATTATCTCTTTTTATGACTAATAAACTAAATTTATTAATTTTAATAACTTATACTTTTAAAAATTCTTATACAATTATATGGTTCCATAAGGATCATAAATTAATAATTTAATAGAAATAATATATATATAATTAGTTATGATATTTTCTTAAGAATGTAACTATATTATATAATATTTTCCATAAAACTTAAAGATAAAAGACACAATATTTAAATAATTTCATAAAATATATATTTAAAATCATCAAATCACATGGGTGATATGTGTCAAACAAATTAATTTACCAAATTTATTGATTTTTTATATTTACAATTATCATTTGTAATAAAGTATAATGACATTTAATGAGTAAGTTTAATCTATTTTATTTATAATTAATAAAATATTAATTTACATATTTTATGAATAAGTAATAATATATTTGTTATAATATTTACATATAATTACATGTGATAAAATATAGTAATAATATTTAATATGTAATGATATTTTATTTTATATTTACATATATATTTATTAGTTTATAATTATATTAAATTATGTACTTCAATAAATTTTTTATTTATTATTTGGCAATACCAATAAACAAGATTATCAATTTGTCATTTTTATTTATGTCTTGTATTTTTTCTAATAATAAATAAATCATTTGGTTTATTTGTATTGTCAATAAGTGAAATTAATTTTTTTATAGTATTAATTTATCATATTCATATATTTTACTATATTAAAAATAAAATAATATTTAATATATAATTAAATGAAATTTTTATTAACAAATATCGAACACAAATTTATCACATTTTATTCGTAAAATGTTTATTGATCTTATAAGATTATAAATTAAGTTTTTATTTTCAAATTGAAATAATACTAATAAATAAGATGATTAATTTCTCTTAGTTTATACATAGCATTTTTGGTAAAAATTATTGGTTGATTTTGAATATTAATAGATAATTATTAATTAAAATTTCTTATTGTATAACCGTAGTAGACCTAATGCCAGGATTCATTAAGTTTTTATTATAGTGATGTGTTGAAGTAGGTATCATTAATTTTTCATATCTTATTGGGATGAGTACTAGTGCTCATTAAATTTTCTTATTATATCAATGTATAAGACTTAGTGCTAGCATTGAAAAATTTTCAATATCTCATCAATCTATTGGATTCAATTTCATGTTCAATACTTGATTTATTTTTATAATTTTATTGACTAGCAATAAAAAATTAATAAAATTAATTATTTATAAAACATGTAATTATAAATAGAAATAGAAATTGATGAAATAATAACCTACCTCAACTATTAAATTTAATATGAACCAATTAAACCCAAATCAAATTGATAATTTAAGATAATTATAATAAATTATTATTTTGAGTCAAATTTAATTAATTCAAGTCAATTTTAAAAGCTAGTGTGGGTCTTTATGTCAATAATATTTGATTAGTCCACATATGAAATTGATATTGTATGTGTTTCATCATTATTTTTTAACAGAAGTCTAAGATAAAGGATATTTCTAAAAATTGAAAACTGTAAATTTTTTTGAGAATTTTAAAGATAAGGAACTTTTTAAAAGTTATTTAAATAACAAAAGAGTTCCTAGTCTTTACCTTATAATATGTTAAATATTATTATAATTTTTAAATAAATAATACCATGTAAAATTATAAATTAGTAAAATAACAAAACTCTTACAATTTTATTTTTTGACGATAAAATAAAAATTGGAAATTGGTCATCTAATTTATTTATATTATTATAATTGCTAATATAAAGTATGTAAATATAATAATTTAATAAAATAATAAGTTTTGTTATAATTTTCATTTAATAGTAAATATTAATCAAATTAGAATTATTTAGATAATATACGAATTATAAATAAAAACACTACAAGAAATTGTATTTTTAATGAAGACAAAAGTTGTCACTAAAAGCAGTAATATTAGTCAATACTATTAATAGTGTCCAATTTTTAAAGTCGTCACTTCTCGTCACAAATACCTCTATCACTAATGAAATAGTAACTAATTTAGAAAAATGGTTATGATTATGCAACACTTTTGTGACAAAAGTACTAACATTAAAAACTATAGAATGTGTGACAAAACTATATGGTCATAGTAACTTTACATATTTATGACAAGTTTGTTGACATAAATAATATAAAGTAGTAACGAATAAAGTCGTAATAGTACATTTTATTGTGACAATATCATTGCCACTAAAATAATTGAAAATAGTGACAAAATATTTGTCACCCATTCTTTTTTATCAGTGTGTATTACTTTTTGGTCACTAATATTTTAAAGAAAAAGTGTCAAAAATCATTTTGTTACAAAAATGAAAATTTTTTCTTACAAAAAATATTGTCACTAATGAGTTTATTATTGTCACAAATAAAACTATCAATTCGATAATGGAATTGCATTAGTGGTAAAACAAATTTGCATAAGTGACCATATTGTCTAACAAATTTTGTCACAAGTATGAAAGTTATATGTTACAATAATGTTGTCAATAAATAAAGATTATGTGTTATAATAAATTTATCACTAATATATTCATGTTTATCACAAATAATAATATTAAAATTAACAATTTAATTACTTAATCGATAAAAAAATTCACATTGATGGCCATAAAATAGAAGTTGTCACAAATGATACAGATTTTTAGTGCCAAGATATTGTCACACAAGCAAATAAAAATTATTAGTATATATAGAAATCACCAATATGTACAAATTTTAATTTCCAATAAATAAAATTGAAAATTTTAATATCCATAACAATTATATTTATTACAATTTTCCCAAACTACTACGTACCAATTTAAGCTAAAGCTTTCCGAGGTAAATGTTCTTGGCTATTCTTCCATATAAAGTTCACTATTGATTTGTTTCCTATCAAATAAATAAAAAATAGCATCAATTAATTAGTTCATAAAATATTAAGCTATAATTTAGTATTAACATTTTATAATAATATAATGATAATGACAAGAAGTGATACTAACTATTTTAGATTTTATAAATTTATAAACTCACATGACTAGTTGGGATATTTGATATTGTGGCACTTAATGGATCTATAACTAAGGCAGAAACATTGAGTAATAAACTAGGAATTACTCCAATATTTGCCAAATGTGCAAAAATAGCTAAAATTTGTTCATTTTCGTGGCTTGCTTCTCAATAGCTGCATCTTAAGCTTGAATCTTTTCATTTTGAGTTTGAATCTTTTCATTTTGTGCTTTTGTGATTTTAGTAAGTCTTGCAACTTCATCATCTAAATCACTTGCATGTTTCTTTACAACCTTAACTTTAGCTAGAATTTGACTTTTTTCCCAGAACTTAAATGTTATCCCTTTAACGCCTAAACCATATGAATGACTTTTCTTTCTAGGACAAGATTAAAATGCTCAACGAGTGGTAGAGGTGCAAATGAAATCTTTTCTTTGTTTTTCTCTCCCTTTTCTTAAAGCTTATTCCGCATATTTAGATAGAATTTGAAAATTTAGTAAGGTAATTTAAAATTTTCAAAAAAAATATAATTTGACTATAACTTCCATGCCATTATTTCTCCATCATTTGGAACAGACCAAGTTCCATTTGTCACGATACCTTCCAAACTTTAACAACATCGGGTCACTCATCAAAATTTTATCTTTCTAAAAAGAAAAAAACAAAAAGAAAAGACTAATAAAATTAATGATTAATTGGAACTTGATTTTTTAAGAAAAATTTAATTTAATTTTAAATAAATAAAATTTTACTTTACCATCCTATGTGAAATCTGCATAATCAACTTTGTACCAGAAACTGATTTCATCTCTTAATTTCCCCTATTACTTGTGTTTCTTTCACTTTTTTTTTGTTAAATCAGAAGGAATATAATAATAAAGAAAGATATGTACAGCTATAGCTTGTGCAAACTACAAACTCAAGTCCAAACTAGCCAACAAAGCAAAACTAGCTTGATCCTGTAATAGGACCAAAGACCTAAACAACACAAAGCTAACGAAACAAAGATTCCAACTCAAGTGCAGAAAAAAAAAACCTTCATTCAAGAGACTACAACCAAATCCCACCCTCAAGTTCTATAAACACCCACCAAAAACTGTGGGGGAAACATTGGGGGCCAGCTGAAATTACACAGCTGAAGAGAGGACAGAAATTCCTCACAACCTTCCTGAAAGAGGAAGACTTTCTTTGCAGCATGTGGTGGGGTTTTGGGGGCTGCACCACTTGACTTTCCTGTTTCCTCTTTAGAGTGTAGAGTATTTCTTCCACTTTGCTCTTATACATTGATAAAAATTTTGTTTTTAATAAAAAAACAACTAACAAAATAAATTAAAGTACTTAAAATTTACAATCTCTCATTTATTCTCAATCAACCATTTTTATATTGCGCATGCACTTGTTGCATCACATAAGATTGCACCTGATTTGAGAAACTGAATTTGTCCTAAAATTCATATAGAAAATATAGTTAGGAAAATTAAGAAGGAAATTCAATGCAATGACAAAATTAAACTCTATTGCAATTAAACTAATACTATTTTGATGGGAAAACTCATTTGCTATTGTACCTAAAAGTTTTTTAAGTTTGAAATGAGCCTATAAGGTGGATTGAAAGCAAATCGTCTCATTTTCCTCTAAGGTCTAAGCTTTGCAGAAGTTTGATGGGACAACTCTTTTGCCTTGTACAATTTTGTTTTCACATTTTTACTTATTTTTCCTTTGACTGAAATGTACTGAAAAGAAAGAAATGTAAAAAGGTGGAAGACAAGAGACAATTACAACCATTTACCTTATGAATAAAAAAGTGTCATACCTTTAAAAATACCAATCATCCTCATAAATCTCTTTCCACCTAGAGATACGAAGTGGTGCAAGTTATCGAATGCACATAGTAACTTCCAACTTAAAAATGCTGGCATACTTATCACATACCTTATAGTACGAAGGAGGAAATTGAACATCAATTTGTTTTCCTTCAACTTTATTCTTGGCAAAGTCTACCATTGATTGCTAGTCCTCATCCACATTTTTTAAAATTTACATTTCTTATTTAAAAAATAACAATTAATAAACATATATAATATTATTTTAAAATTTAAATGTAAAATCATATAATTTTAAAGATCAAATTACCACTGCTAATAACAACTTTTCCTTTTGACCTATGTGCATTATTTGAAGCTCCACCTGTAGCATTAGACTATTGATTACGAGCCCTTACAGCTTTTGACTCCTCTACCATAGTAGGTTCATTTTGTTCATCATCCATATTTGATAAAGATGTACTATTGTTAACCATCTTGCAGTTTTATATATAATTACCAATTTTAACCATCTTGTAGTTTTAAGAATAAGTACTTATAAGGAATAAGCAGCTAAAACAAATTATAAGAAACACTTACCTGTATAATGGTTAGGTTAGAGATCCATAGAGTGACAATAGAGCAAATCAATTATACCCTATCGTGAGTGATTAATTTAATTATCATACCATCAACAAATCAAGAATAAATATACACTTATAAATAAATGATATCCTTAAAAGGATTGTATCATGACTAAAAGCACCTGCAAATATACAAGACTAATCATATGCTTGCAATATAAATTTCAGAGGATTTTCTAGAGAAGACAAGTTACATAGAGAATATACAATTGACATAGAAAGTTAATGAACGACATTTTAGATTAATACATGGAGCATCTGACATAGTGTCATGATAAGAAGATTGTTACCCAAAAGACACATATCCTTTTTCAACTTTGACTTGAAGTGCATCCATTCAAACAAAGTCACGAAAGGGCAATGCAGAAGTTCAATGAACAATTACCATGGAAACAAAGAGGCCAAGAATGAAGACAATGTTTTCTCAGGAAACAAACACTAAAGAAAATTCAACTATACTATATAAATCATAATGACGATAAAGATAACGAAGAGACTAAATACAAATTTCCAAGAAAGTTTATGATTACGTAGTGATTAGGCTTCGAAAATAGGAAAGACTTAAGGAGACGATGTGTCATGTACATAAAGGTAGGCCTTCCAGCTTTAGGCATGAATCCAACCTGTTAATGACATGTAGGACCCTGGTAATGGATCCTCACCCTCTAGATCACGCACTTGTTTCTTTAACCAAATGATTGGATTATGCAAAGCTTTAGAGCAAAATAGCAAAATACCAATCGAGATACATAAGTTTCATCGAGGAATTGAATACTGTGAAGTGGCTTTTCACTTGCCTACTTGGAGATCAAGCATAAAACTTGACTAGTTAGCAGTATAACGTTCGATCACCCATATTCTTGGCCATCAAGAATATTTAAAGCTATTAATTTATCTTTTCACTTTCTTAAGACATTAAGTTTATAAAAGACATGAAACTAGTTTTGCAAGAATTACGGATACCAAATAATAGATAATATTTGAGTGTATTTTATGAGTTATATTTGTGGATGTCTTGAAAATTATATGTTTTAAATGTTTTTAAAATTTAAGTTTGAGAGATATTTCTTCTTATAATTATTGTATTTTTTTAGTAAATTTTGTGCTTTCTCCTTTAAAAAAGGCGCAATTTTGGACCCCACACCTCACCCGTAGGTGTTTGGGGGTTATACCTCAGTGTGTGTTTGCGGGTTATACCGCGGCATCCAACACAAATCGGTACTGTCCTCTCTGGGAATCAAACTCGCGACCCCTCAAGGTTTTGTTGCATTTAAATGCACGCTCTCACCATTGAGGGCTCAATGGTGAGAGACGTGTTCTTAGAAACAACAAAACCT
>JANZLX010000005.1:35316473-35330867 GCA_025531955.1 Erythroxylum orinocense
TACTTCTGATGTATGTGAAATTATGAAATAATTGTGATATGCCTGATTGTTGCATGAATTGAGTGAACCATCGATGACGGTTACCTCACTGAGTTCGCAAACTCACCCAAAATTGTAATTATTTTTTAGGATTTGAAGAATACCTCGTTAGGTAAACGGGAGTATAATTACTGCATACAAGGGAAAGCTAGATGACGGGATCAATTCGCGTCTGCATTGTGTCTTTTTCTTTTCGCACTGAATTGTATTTTTTGCAAATTATTGTATTTTATGCATTTGAGTACATTTGTTATGTAGAACTTTCCGATTGGGAAAAGGCTTTGCAAAAGAGATTGATCAAAATGTAATAGATTTTGTTTTTGGAATGTGTAAATCGAAATTTTGATACCAAAAAAAAGAAAAAAAAATATTTGGCAACTCTTGTAAATGAGACGTTTCTGAATAAAAGCGGGCCCTAAATTTGCTATTCTTGATTTTCCCGTGCTTAAAAAAATTATACTGAGTTTTTGACTAAGTGATTAGCACGCCACCCTCGCGGGTCACGGACTAGGATATCACCATCGATGTCGGGCTCGGGTCATGCGGGAGTGGAGTATTACATTATTAATCAATCTCTTAAATTGGTGAACCCCAAAGCCCTAAGTTCAAATCATAAAATTTCCCCTGCTTGTTTATTTATGGTCTTTACAATTTATTGTCTACTCAAATCGAACAATCTTTTAAGTTTTTTGACATTTTCGTTCAAGTAATTAGGATTAATTTAGTAGTGAATATCTTAGTGCTTGTGGGGGACGACCTTGGAATACTCGATTTATAGGTATTAGAAATGACTTTATGCACTTGCAGATTGTGTCGACTAGGTATATATATTCTTGTAACCCATAGTTAAATTGGTGATTTGATAGTTCAATCTCTAGTTTTTCATGTTTATTATAAATAACCAATAAGCATGCTACAAAAAAAATATCAACCATGAACCGTAAAGTAAGTACAAAGCAACATATAACACACTTGTGACATATGACACTTTGTAATGCATCGAATTGTTATTCACTCTTTCTCATTGAGATGCTTCTCATTATTACGAAGCACAATCTACTTAAGACCATATCTCCCACTTTATTGGTTTTGAAAACAAAAATCTCCAACTTTAATAGATTGATAGGGATAGTAAATATCATCACCAATAAATCTTTTCCTTTATCTAAGGTATTTTGGATAACATAAGGAGATGCAAATAGTTTATGAGAGAGTAAGTTTATATTGTTATCCTACATTCCGACACATTTAAAGCTTTGAACTTGTATGGTTGCCCTAAAATATGTTAGACTTCTTTTTTTTTTCCTCAACATATTTGTATTTGGCCATATTCTTAACCCTATAGGCTACACAATTTATATCCATATATAATAAAAAACATGAATTTCCATAAAAGGATTTATCAGGTCTCTAACATTTGTAGGGTTAATGGAACGTATAAGCCTGGTCATCCAAAATTCAAACCTCTAATAATAATTCTTTAGATGTCTCTTTGAGAGAAAGTTTTACCACACTTAACTAAGGCCCAATCTTAAACAAACAATAAGTTATTATTCTTATCTCACTCATTTAACCTAATGTTTGGGATTTTTTAAAACAAGTTTGAAATCCCTCATGACCATCTTCTAGGGAAAGGACTAGAAATTTCCTCCTCTAATTATGGGTTTTTGGGAGTTTTCCTACCTTAATCCCCATACCATACTTAACATCTAAGTTACACCACCTAGAGAACCTCTCTACTAGTCTCAACTGATGCATAAATCTAAGATATTTACAAAATTTTCTATGTTTGACCAATGATAGACTACGAGAAATCTAATTTTAGACATCGAGAGTGAGGATGCAATTGACAAAAAATCAGGTTTGTCTCCTTTAACAACTCAAAGTGATATCTAAAACTATTATAATAAAAACACAGTGTACCAAGTCTGTGTAGAAAAGCTCTCTTGTAAGACTAAGATTTTATTTGCATAATCATAGGAATGATTAAATTTAGCCTCATTTCATTGGTTTATCTTGAACCTACACTTATAGTTTTTATCATTAAGTTCCTCCATACTACTAGGAATATAACCAAGGGTAAGTGGCCATTTGCTACTGGTACTAGGCTCACCATCATAGGAATGATTAAATCTAGCCTCACTTCATATGGTCTATCCTGAACCTACACTTATAGATTTTATTACTGAGTTCCTCCATACTAGTGGGAATATAATCAAGGGTAAGTGGTCATTTGCTACTAGTACTCAGCTCACCATCACATATAGTTGCATTTTATACCTATTAAATCAAACTTTGTTTTAGGCCTATACTAGACTTAACGCCAATCACAATGTGAAGACATTTAAATTTCAAAAGCTAAAGTCTTACCATAATATAATGACAAGTATGCGTAAAATGATAGTTGATTAATTTAGCTCACACAAAATCTAAAGTTTGTCGTAACACTAGAAGGCAATGATTAGCCTAAACAAGAGACATGAGGTTATTTATAAGAGATGGAGACACTCATTATAACATTTCTTTAGCGATATGAGATAATCACCACAACACCACAACTTCAAAACCAATTAAGCCTCTTCTTTCTCATTATGGACCCTAAAAGTATGTAGCTAACTTGAATGTGTAAAATGAAATAAAAGACAAGTGCAAAATGACTTTTTCCATTAAGATAAGTCCTTGAAGTCTCATAATAAAATAACTATCTACTAACAGTAGATATTTAACAAGTTGCTACCATAAGATGACATATGTAAAGCTTCAAAAATGCTACCATAAGATGACATATGTACACAAGAAGTAGTCATAAACCTTTTTATGATACAAGTCCATAAATGACATTAGATCTTTAACAAGTGCTAAACTCATTTTAAAATCATTACCACAAGGCACGCTATTGAAAGTTATCACTCATAAAATTTTGTTCGAAAATCTATACTTCAAAGATGATGTTCCTATCCTAAAAACTTCTTATAACTCAAGAGGTAAATTGATCCATAATTTATAAAAAGTATACCTATAATTAAAATTTTTAAGACAGTGCTTTTATTTCATAATAGATTTGTGGTCAAGACTTGAAAGCTAACATCTCTATTTCATGAAAAAATTATGGAAATATTGGAAACTTATAAAAGTAGCTTTTAACTTTAAGGTAGACCTGAGATCAAAACTTAGGAGGCAAATCAAAATATTTTCAAACACGAGAGCTTAATAAGACATGCATTAAGTCAAGTCTCCAAGCATTATATAAGATTGAGACAAATGTCTAATTCTTACAAACTCATAAGGCACTACAAAAGAAATCGCACTATTGTTAAGAATGAGGGTGTCATTCACCTACCAACTTATCTCACTAAAATATTTTTTTTCTCTTTAACTCTCACTGATCAAAGATCAAACACCAAAAAATATTTTGATATTTAGTTTTGTAGGTTCACAAATAGAGAACATCAAATTTGGTAACATACATTCAAGCCTAAACCTAGGTCTGGAGAATCTAAATACTTAAAAAATTATTCTTAATATTAAGTGTGAATTATTAATTTGTTGCCATATTGGTTATTTAGGGCCTGATTGTTTCCATCGATGTTTTTATTATTTCTTTTCAAATTTAGTAAAAAAACTTGTCTATTTGAGTTTTTGATTTTGGTTTTAGTTTCTTCTAGTTTTCATAATTTATGAAACCCATAAAAAGTGGTTTTTGCTTTTTTATGATCTAATTTAGTATCAATTAAATATATAGTATTTGATTATTTAATATTAATTATTAATAAGGATCAATAATTTTAATTTAAGATTATATTTAATTATTTTACATTATGAATAATTTATTTTTAATAGTTATTAATAAATATAATTTTAAAATTTAAATATATTCAAAATATATAAATTTTAAATAAAATTTGATTTATAATTAAAAATAAATATCTTAATTATTAAATTATTTATTTTAATAAAATATTTAATTTTTTACTAATAAAATAATTTATCTTTAGTTTTATGTAATATATAATTATTATCAATAATAAAAATATAACTATACTTTTATTAATAGCCAAATAATTTTTTTATATTTATTTAAAAATAAAAACAAAAAAGCTAGAAACTAGAAACTAAAAAAAAAACAGAAGTGAAATTAACCACCCTTAACTTCCAAAAGTTTACACATTGTGCTAGGTAAGTTAATTGAAGTTAAATGTTGGCATCATTGCTATAACATGAAGGTGAATTTATTGACTTTAAGGTTACTAAAATTTAACTATTAGTTCTTTTGCTTTGCAATAATTTTGAGAAAATTATGATGATGAATTATTTTTTTAATGAAAAGGAAAAAATGGAATTAATAAGGAATCCAGTATGTTACAAAGCCAAAAGATGATCACAAGTATACCTAATTACATGCATAGAGTAACATATGTAGGTTAACTAACAATTAGATAATAAGTTGAAGACATGTATATAATGGTTGGAGAACAGAAGGCAGGTTGTGGGTTGGAAATAACTCAATAAGAGTGATTACTTCCTTGACGCCTCTGGTGACTTCAACAATTAATGTGTCCATAGCTTTGTTCTTAGCCTCAAATCGATGCAAGTTTCTTTCCTTCCAGATGGATTATACAGTTTGTCCAAGTGCCAATATGAAAATGATGCGTTTAGAAGTAGGAATGGATGAATTAATCTACTGTCAGCCAGTGAACAATGAGAGGAAGTGAGTGCATTGATATATTCCAGCTGGAGAGAGACTTTACATGATTCCATATTGTGTTGGCTATTGGGCATTAAAAGAAGAAGTGGCCACGGGTTTCATCACGTGCTAAACAAAACGGGCAGGATTTGTTGATGGCAAGGTAGGTCAATCTATTAGCTATGCTGAGTTTGTTCTTAATGGAGAGATAGAGAAGGAACGAGACCTTGGGGGAGAGCTTTATGCCAGATGATTGAGTGCCAAGCCACCACAGGTTACTTATGTCTTAACAAGGAGATAGTAAGCTTTTTCGACAGTTGATGGAGTGGTCGATCCTTCTAGAAATAAGTATCAGAGGTGAGGGGGTTGGGAGAATAAGAAGGCTGTAGGTGGGAAAAGTTAGCAGGAAAATTCCAAAACTTCCTATTGATGAATGAGTGAAGCTTGATGGATAGGGGGGAAGGAAGGGAGCTTGTAGCAGTGTCCTGGGAAGGAAATAAAAGGTCGTGGCCAGACTAGTTATCTAACCAGAAGGATATCTTTTCCCCATTACCCACCTTACAAAGGACATCTCGATAGACCACATCTCTTAGGAGGAGAGGTTGATTAAGAAAATATGACCGTGAGGAACTGATTTTTGTTTCCCAGATGCACTGTCCTATGAGGAAATATGCATGGAGCTAGCAAAGCCATAACGATTGCCTGTCTTCTAATATCCACCATAGACGTTTAAAAATAAGTGCTTGGTTAGTGATTTTCAATAGAGAAATATTTAAACCACCCTCTATTTTAGGAACACAAACTTCAGACCATTTCATTTTGGCAATGCCTCTAGCTCCACTGGAGTGATTCCATAGGAAGTTCCTGAATATTCTTTCCATTGTTTTGATAACACTTTTGAAGAGGAAGACATCTGAACTCCAACATATATGAAGGGAGTTGAGAATCGTTTTCACAATTTGCAATTTCCCAGCGTATGATAGGAACTTGTTCACCCAAAAGTGAATGTGTTTGTGTATTTTTTCAATTAGAGGAATACAATTAACTTCATTCTATTGGCAGTAGCTATTTGGGCTTCTAAGGATGAAACACCTTTGGATAAAATGACCAAACATTTATGAAGGATGATTTGTAACCCATATAGTTTGTTGAAGTGATCTAAATACTTCATAAAGGTATTAATAGAATCCAATTTGGCTCTACAAAATAACAAGAGATCATCAGCGAATGATAAGTTGATTAGGTCGATCAGCTTACAGTGAGAGGGATAGTTAAACTGTGGACTTCCTCTATGATGATGGAATTCAGAGTCTCTATGCATAGAATGAACAGGTAAGGAGAGATAGGGTCTCCTTGTCTTAGACCCTGAGCGGCCGTAAAATAAGGTGAGGGGTGTCATTGATCAGTACCAAAAAACTAGTAGTGGAGATGCATTCCTTGATCCAACTGATGAAGATGTTAGGAAAACTATAAGCTTCGAGCATGAAGCATATACCATAGAAACTCCCAACTTACACTATCAAAGGCCTTGTAAAAGTCCACTTTGATAATGCAATTTAGAGCGGATCGAGATCTGGAGTAACTTTTTAACTGCTCTTAAGCTATCAATATGTTTTCTCCGATATATCGGCTACGTATGAAAGCACTTTGATTGTCACTGATGAGAGATGAGAGAGTGTCCTTGTCACCCATGATAAGGCTTGAATAGTGAACATGAGAAATTACTGAGACATTAGAACGTACAAATCATGCTTATGCATGACATGACATACACATACGCAACAATAGTGAGTTTTGCACATTAATATGACTGCATATGCATTCATTGACATTTTCTGGGCATAATTGATTGTTAAATATGATTAAAATATGAATTGTGAATTATTTTACATTGAAATTTTATTTAGAGACTATTAGTATTAGTTCGAAAATTTTTGGTAAATTTTAAGAAATTTCTGAAAATTTGGGATACATTTGGACTTGTAATTAATTGACAAATGAATCAATCATTGTGTACAAATGGCATAGTTGATTAATGGATAGGCGGACCAATAACTAGGAAACATATGGATTGATTAATTGGTGACATATGACAACTTAAAGTGTGGATAGATGGCAACAAATGAGGTTGATACATGGCATACATGCCTTCAGACAAGTGCCTTGGCCAAATTATATCACCTAGCATCTAGTAAAGAAAGTTACAAGAAGGATAGTTCTGCAATTTTCTATTTTCTTCTTCACCTTCTTCATCGAAATTGCATCCTTCTTCTCTTTGAAATTGTTGTTAAACTCTAGCCCAAATTACTACAGAAAAGCTAGATTTTAAATCATCACAAAATAGTCAAAAAACCAATCCAACGTGGTTTCATATTACTGTCTACCTTGAGTTTGTGATGAATCATGCATGAATGGAGGCTTCAAAAATTTGAAGTTGTAAGTTGAAATTGGAAGCTTAAAAAGGAGGTAGCAAACATTATCTTTATGGTATGTTTATTAGCATAAGAATAATGTTTGAATTGGACTGAAATGCATGAAATATTGGTGAAGAAGAATTGATGGAATATGTTAGCTATAGTGTTTTCTCTAAACATCCTTTGTTCTTTTTGTTATAACTTTTTTTCCTGACATCCAAACGACATGAAACTTGAACCAATAGACTCTAAGACATTGTTCCCACTCTCCATAAAAACTTAGAGCCATCTGAATTGATTAGAAAAAGATTGATTGACTCAAAGTGAGGGTATGTATTGGAATATTATAAAATGGAGATATTATAGTAAACATGTTTCAGTATTTTGATTATAACTTGATTTGTAGAGCTCCAAATGGGATGGTTTTTAATTCAAAATAAACTAGAAACATTTTTCTACAAATTGTAAGAAGAAATTGAATTTGAATTCTATCCTTAAGGATCTTGAAATTTATCTTGAAAGTGGGTCTTGGCTTCAGTTGTAGCACTACCAACGATAGAAATCATGTCCAATTGTTATTGAATAGACTATTTTGATGTAGGCCAAATCAGATAAAGACGTCTACATAAAAGTTATAGCTTATTCTCTTATCATTCGATTGGTTTAAATTTTGTAATTTTTGGATATTGGAATTGAGAGTTATGAGGTGTACAACTTGAATGCATGATCATGCATAAACCAAAATTTCAAATGTACACAGTCTATGGTATTATTAACATAACTCATAGAATAATAAACCAAATTGAATGATTTTGGTGTCATTAGAAACTTAAGACACAGAGGAACAATTTTCTAGAAGAAAGTGTTACAGAAATATATCATTTCTTGATATTATTGATCATGCAAAGTTGACATAAAAGCATGTTATTAGAAAAATATTAAATGATCAATTCGGTTACGAAATTAGTTTCACATTATTTTATTATGGTCCAAACCCTAAGTACAATGACAATTATAAGAGTTTTGATATATGAATGATATGGTGATAAGGATCACAATAAGATACCCAAGATTGTCATTGAACATGCATTGTACATATTTTCTATACATAGATGTGCATAATGGAATACTTATACATTTGTGCAAAAGTGTGATATTTGTAAATGTGTTTTGTATGATATAGAGAAACACATTGGATGCTAGTCAGACATTGTCAGACTATCCAGTCAATGGAATATTGGAGTGTATTGTGAGTCAACCTAGATGATTTTCCTAGGATTGATTTGATTTGTTTGACTTCCAATTATTGAACTGTTTGTGATTTGTTTATAAATTCCAGACTTAAGGTCTGAGGAGTTTGATATTTGGGAATGTATTGGAAGTGTTCTGATTGCTTTGACAACAGAATGATATTTGAATGCTCAACGAAAGTTGAATGCCGAACTTAGCTCCAATGATTATGGGATTCAGACTGTGCACCATAAATGAAAGTTATACATGTCATATTCTGTATTTGATGCATTTCATAAAATCCATGCTCAGATAAAGGCGTTGTGATCAGAGTAGCCAGTTTCATAGAGCATTAAGCTCAGTATTTTGCACGTAAAGCTTTGCTCCATAAATTATGTTCTAACTAAGCCCAATGGGCCAGTATTTGTATTCGTGTGTGAAAGGCACTCGACCACAACAATAATAACGAATATGGAGTCTGATATGCATATGTAATTATATAAATATGTTCTGATTCGCAATGATTATATGATGTGCCATGTTAATGTGAGTATTTGGAATATACATATTCTGAATGAATATATGTGAAATATGTGATTTTGTGTGTTTGACCTGGGTGAAAATATCAATGATGGTTCACTCATTGAGTTCGCAAAATTCATAAAAATTGCAACGTGACTTTTCAGGTTCTGAGGAATTATTCAGTTAGGCTAAGTGGAGTATGTCCACTGAGATCAGATATGGATTAAGGGTCGGGATTAGTTTGCACCTGCATATGTCTTCAATGATTTTTTGTTTTTGAATTATGTTCTAGAAGAATTGTACAAAGTGTATGTGAATGAGTTAGTAATGAAAGGACATTACGATTGAAAGTACTTTATATCTAAAATGGGCCCAAGTGACTATTGTAACACTTGAGAATATAAATGTTTTTAAATAAAGTGGGCTCGATTTGATTAATAATTTTTGCATATGTTTATATTGTTTTTAAAAAATTTGTAACGGGTTTTGACTGAATGACTGTTTTAGCATGCCACCCTTGTAGGGTATGTACTCAGATATCACTCAGGATGTCGGGTACGTGTCCTGCGAGAGTGGGGTGCTACAGTCCTTCAATCTCAATGCTAAAATCCTTGAAATGATTTTATATAGAACATTAGAGCAAGTAATTGGCCTGAAATCACAAAAACATGAAGGGTTAGAACTTATAAGAATCAGACGTAAGAATGTTTTGTTGATTTCCTTAAGTAGTTGTCCATTAGTAAAGAATACTCTCACAACCTCCTTGATAAAAGGTCCAATGATATGCCAAGATTTATGATAGAAGTGAGCATTCAAGCTATCCAAACCAGAGGCCTTCAGTCCATCCATAGAAAGGATCACGTTTTCAATCTCTTTGTTCTCTATAGGTTTGGATATTAGGGTTGCCTTAACAGGGGTTATCTTTTTAGTGATGATTGTAGAGAGCTCTACAAAGTTAGCTTATGTCGTACTGGGAGTACCAAGCAGTAAGATGAAGTAGCTTACGACTTCATTATGGATATCTCTGAGATGATGTAGTTAAACTCTTTCACTATTGGTGATGGAGAGTATCTAGTTCTGGTTCTTTCGAGCTAAGATTGTATTGAAAAAGAATTTTATGCATTTATCCCCATCTTTGAGTTAATTCGTTCTTGCACATTGTTGGGGTAGAAAGTTATGGTTGCTAACCGTTGTAAGGTAATTCGAAAGTGTTGTTTGTTCCTTATCTCTGAGGAGGGGATCACTAGGCATGGGCTCACAATGTTGTTAAATATCTGCTAAGGCTGTTTGAGCGGTGTGTAGAGCTATTTCAATGTTTGAACCCCTCAAAGAATTGAGGTCCTTGAGCTTTTGCTTTATCACCTTGTGCTTATGAACACAACAAATTCTTTAATTTCTCTAAACATATTGTCAGCCCCACCTTTACAAGCTTCAGCAAATCTAGAGACATTGGCCAAAAAATTATTAAACCAAAAAGAGGAAGCTTGTTTGGTCTGCTGGAATAGGTTATATATCATACTAGGAGTGTGGTTTGAGAAGAGAGGTTATTGGAAGTGGGCTTGGCTATTGGGAAATTGAGCAAGCTAGTTTGTATTGATGAGAGCTCTACCAAATTTCTTTTGGATATACCAGTTGGAGCTCTGCTTATTTGACCATGTGTACTTGTAGCCCGTCTGCTTTAAGTTTGTAACTCTAAGGTAGTCGACACATTCTCTGAAGTCAATTGAAAATTTTCTTAAGCTGCAATGGCCTTGTGCTTCTAATCTGTTTAATGTGGAGTTAAAGTTCTCACATATCAACCAATGGGTGGTATCATTAGTGTGGAGTGCTATTAAATCGTTCCATAAGTTTTTCACTTGGAATTCCAAATTACAAGCATAGATGAAAGAGATGGTGATATCTACCTACTCCTGGAGGAAGTGGACTTGAAGATGAATAGTTTGCTCCGTCATATGTAGAATAGTTACTCGAAGAACATCCTTCCTATAGCAGATTATTATTGTGCCAAAAGTATATTGATCATAGTTGGAGAGAAGGCTTTACTAAGGTCCTAACATTTGCAACTTGTAAAAATACTCAGCCTTTATTTTTTTTCTAATAATCCTACAATTTGAGGCTTTTCCTTCTGAACAAAATCCCGTAAAGCTGCTTGCTTTTTTGGGTGGTTGAGACCTCTAACATTCCAAGCTAAAATTGACATACCAATGATTGTAATTGGAGCTTTTTTGCCTGCTTTGCTGGGACCTTCTACGCTCCACCGTTTGGAATGGTTATGCTTTATCTAAATTATTGCTAGTAAAATTATTGATAGAGAGAGCGACGCATCATCCTCAAAGAGTGGTGTCTCTGCATTGGGGGTACCAGGATCTTCCTCTGAGGGAGTGAAGATGGGTGCCATAGAAGGATTAGGACCCAATGAGGTGTCAGTAGTAACTGCATCTCCGTGAGATGCAACTACATTGGGATGGTTAGTGACAATGTCTTTATAAGGGGAGTTCTCGTGTGGAGCCCGTGCAGTACTGGGAGAATTATCTTGATACTCTAGAGTTGTGGATTTGTTAAGGATTGGTGAAGGAGCTTGACCAGGATGTCTCATCGGTGTCATTTCTGCGTGCATTGTGTTAGCCAACACTGTAAGGCTAGCAGCATGGGACACCTCCATCAAGGAATCAGCCTCCTTGATGGAAGCCTAATGGGTTCTAAAGAAAAATCTGACAAATATTTAAGAGAAATTTTTTTCTCTTTTTTTGCAAGAGCTACGGCTTATTTCACAATATGCTATTACACTCTCTTTTTTATTCACATTACATGTACAAAATGGACTAGCCTTTATATAAAGGCATTCTTAAACCGACATTAGGGGGGAGTATTAAATGATAAGACATGTGTTTTGAACTCAAAGGTTGACAAATCAAACTTTACTACTCCTATACAACTCTTAGCTAATAAGCAATTATTTAGAGCCATGCATTTGGAGCTACACACGTAAAAGGGAAGGAGAGTTTTATTTTTAACACTCCCCCTCAAACTCGACTTTGCATACCAAGTTTTTCCCGTAATTTGCGAAACACTTCATTGTTTAGTGCTTTTGTAAAAATATCTGCCAGTTGATCTTCTATTCTGCAGAACACTAATTCCACAATTTTATTTTTCACCTGCTCCCAAATAAAATGACATTTTATGTGTTTGCTTTGACTGTGTGCTACTGGATTTTTTCCAAGTGATATGGCAGATTTGTTGTCAACATACATTTTTGTTGGATTTTTTTACGCGTGATCTAATTCACTTAAAATATATCTCAACCACATTGCTTGACATGAACTTATTGTTGCAGCTAAATACTCAGCCTCACATGTTGAAAGGGCAACTGTTTGCTGCTTCTTTAATAACCATGAAAATATTGCTGACCCAATATGAAAGGCATAACCAAAAGTACTTTTTCTATCATTCACATCTCCACCAAAATCACTATCTGAACAACCAATTAATTTTGAATTTTCAGAATATGTATAGAATAGACCTTGGCTAATTGTACCTTTAATATATCTCAAAATTCTTTTTGCTGCATCAAAGTGATCTTGTTTGGGCTTCTCCATATATCTGCTAACTAGCCCAACTGCATACATAATATCTGGTCTTATGTACATCAGATACCTCAAACTTCGAACCAAACTCTTGAATAATGTTGAGTCTATAGATTTTCCGTCTGAATCACTTCTTAACTTTATGTTTGCTTCGAGAGGTGTGGTTGTTGGGTTGCAATCTTTCATTTTGAACCTTTTTAAGACTTCATCTGCATACTTCACTTGAGAAATGAATATTCCTTCTCCTTTTTGTTTCACTTTGACTCCAAGGAAGTAGGTCATTTCACCTATATCAGTCATCTCAAAGTCTTTGGTCATGGCTTTCTTGAAATCATCAAACATACCTAAATTATTTCCTGTGAAAATAATGTCTTCCACATATAAGCACACGATCATGATATCTCCTTGTTTGTTTTTCTTCGTGTTTAGCGCATGCTTATACGGGTTTTTCACAAATACATTCTTTTGAAAGTACTCATCTATTATTGTATTCCAAGCCCTCAGAGCTTGTTTCAATCCATAAAGGGCTTTCTTCAGTTTGTTGACCTTTTTTGACATATCTAGGTGGTTGTTTAATATAAACTTCTTCTTCTAAGTAGCCATTCAAAAAAGCTGACTTCACTTCCATCTAGTAGATCTTCCATTTGTTTTATGCTATAAGTGTTATGAGAAGTTTGATTGTATCAATTCTTAAAACTGGAGCAAATACTTCTTCATAATCAATTCCATATTTTTGTTTATAACCTTTCGCGACCAACCTTGCCTTATATTTTTTCATCTTTCCTTCTTGATTGGTTTTTGTCTTATATACCCACTTGACTCCAAGTGGTTTATGTCCTTTTGGTAGATTGGTCAATTCTCATGTATCATTTCTTTAGATGGCACCAATTTCTTCATTCATTGCTTTTTCCCACTTTTTGTCTCCAGCAGCTTCTTCGTATGTCACTGGATCACATGTAGCCATCAAACAAAACAACGAATAGTCAAATGTATCTATTCGTTCTATAGCATCATAAATATCACTTAGATTTCTTCACTTAATAGGTGCTCCCCCTTGAATTGCTGCTGCTATTGCTTGACATTGATGGTGTTGAAGCAGGTGTTGTTGATGGACTTTATGGAGGAGAATGATTATCTTGTTGTTCTTGTACATCTAGGTCATCTTCATATTTATCATCAAAAAATATTCCTTGAATGTTCTTTTCTTCTTCACCTATCTCCAGTAGTCTGCTTCATCGAACTCAACATCTCTTGAGATGATCACCTTCTTGGTATATTTTTACTCTTATTGTTGTAGCCAATAAAAATGCATTTCTCCCCCTTATCATCCATTTTCTTTCTTTTTTTGTTGGACCCCGAACCTTTCTGTAAGCTAGGACTTTTAACCGAGAAATTATTGGAAATTAGTTATGTGTAAATAAGAGAAGAAATTATGAGATTGAAATGAAGTGGAAAGAGATTGATTGAACCAAAAGTCAGAGGATTGGTTAAGGGTCAAGTGAGTTGGATAGTTTTCTGAACATAGTTCAATATTTTGAGAAATTCGGGAGCTGTAGAGATCCGATTGAGTTAATTTTTGAGACAAAATAAAATTGACGCATGGGGCTACAAATCGTGTAAAGGGATCGAATTCCAATTTAGTCCCTAAGATTGTCAATTTTTGGATTGAAGTTGGGTTAATGTTCAATCTCGGATTAGTAAGAGCTAAACGTGTATTTTGGCCATAACTCTTTCGTTTCTAAACCAATTTGAGCATTCTAGGTGTCATTTTAAAGATGAGGCATAGAAGAACATTTCTCCATAAGGAAGTTTTGCCAAATTATGTCATTTACTTGCTCAAAATTAGGAGGCAAGGTGACAGTGTTTAAAGGCTAAATGAAGGGCAAATTTGGTAGTCCACTTAAAGGGTTAAGTAAGTAGG